>JAVXUL010164188.1:0-13179 GCA_035590515.1 Trichilia minutiflora | reverse complement strand
CCATCCCCAAAATCACATCGATATCCTCCATTCTCAAAGGAATCAAATCTGCTATCAACTCCACTCCATTCACTACTATCGAAAAATCCTTGAACACTATTTTTCTCAATAATTTCTGACCCAGTGGGGTATGCACAATGATCTCCTGATCTAGGGGCGACAATGGCATATTAGCACAAGATGCTAATGCAGTATTAACAAAAGATCGACTGAAACCCGGATCTATTAAAGCATATGTAGGCTGATCAAAAATAGTCACTATACCAATCACCATATCTGGATTAGCCTGTGTCTACTTCTGGTCCAAAGCGAACACTCGAGTCTGAACTCTATTCCGCGATCGTTGAATACCTCGGGATGTAGCGGACGAACTACCAGCTCCTGATATTTTACTTGAAGAAATCGTTGCCTGCTCAACTGGTGGCTGCTGGTGATAGGAGTAATGTCGACTTAACTGTCCACCCGTTTCTATTCTACTTAACTTGGGACAAAACCGCCTTATGTGTCCCATTTCTCCACAATGATGGCAAACGTAAGATTGTGGACAAGGACCTGCATGATACTGTCTGCAATGAACACATTTGTCAATACTCTGATTCTGCCTTGAACTCTGAGCATAACCCTGTGCTGCTGATATGAATCTAGAGGGTCATTGGCCTTGAGGAGAATGCGAGGATACACTGGCTGGGCTCGTAGCAGAGGCTCCGCTTGATGAACCACTGCTGTAACTTTTCTTAGATGGAGAGCCAATCTGGATACTCAAATCTTTCCTCTTCTAGAACTGACTCCTCGATCTTCTCTCTCCCGCCAGTTTCTCAGCTTGAAGAGCCATCTGAATCATTTCCTTGTACCCTTGATTTTCTGATAGCGACATCTTCTCTCGAATTTCACAATTCAATTCTTCCTCAAACTTGGCGCACAAGCTATCTTCATTGGCAAATTCTGGTACAAATTCAACTAGCTCTCTTAATTGAGTCTCATATTTAGTCACTGTCTTGCCCATTTGCCTTAATCGGAAAAACTCTTGCTTCTTCTGATTTCAATAAAAAGGATTAAAGTATTGATCTCGAAACTCGTACACAAAGTTGTCCCAAGTCAATTGTGCTAAGGCCCTAGCTTGCACATTAACCTACCATGTAACTGCACTACCTTCTAATAGCCTGACAACTACCTTTAACTTGTACATGTCTCCAATTCCATATCATTCAAATCACCCTTCAATTTTCTAAACCATCAGTTGGCTTCTGCTGCATCTGTAGTATCTCCAAAAGGCACGCTTCCTAATTATCACACTTTCTTGATCAGCTTGGATAGCTTCAGAGTTGATCCGAAAGCTTCAGTAGCTTAAGCATTCCAATACATCATAAAGGCAGTCCATTGCTTAGGAGTCATATTCAGAGGCATTCCCACTCCTGGTTGCTGATATTAGGATGGAAGAGGTTCACGTTGTTCTTCGGGTTCTGACTGAGGTATAAACGATATAGCCTCTTCCTCAATATCGGGCACTACATCCCTTCATGGTCTACCATGACCTTGCCTAGGTCTCGACGACATTAGTACTACAACAAGAATATGAAAGTTTAATCGCATGCAGTTACATGGTGGTGATGCTTGACTCGACTCACCTAATCCACTGGAATTTCAAAAACAATAAAATTAAACACAAATTGTTCAAATCACATTTCAAAAACAAGTTTGGGTGTTTTCAAAACCGTATTTGAACCAAAAGCTTTGATACCACTTTAATTGTCACATCCTGACCCGTGGATCCCACCTGTGACAATCGCCACAGACCTTCAGGGTGTACCCAATCACATAGGATACCACCTGTAGGCCTGTAAGACTTTTATAAAACCTGTTTACACAAAAATTTTCTCATCACACTTCCAATCAAACCCTCCTTACACCCAAACTTCCAAATAAGTAAAACAAAGTCACGAACACTTCTAAACATTCTGTGCGCACAATACAATGAAATAAAACATTCAACATATCCAAATCAGTGGGGATCCATCCCCAAAATCAGATACAACAATTATTACAATTTCGTTTAGTATTTTCAAATCTTGTACATAAAAAGAAAAATACAAAAGATACCAGCGGACTAAGAACTGCTAGAGTGAGTCGAAATGTGAATACCTGAGTCTTCATGCCCTCAAGCAATCACCACCACCCGCACTAACGATACCCCTATCCCTGAAACTGGAAAGTGTAAGGGGTGAGTATACGGGAGTATACTCAGTGAGCAAACAAAATAAAAACATACTTATATATAAGTGTATATATATATATATATATATACACACACACACTTATATATAATCATACACCAAGTAATAAACGAGATAAGATAGGGTTCAAAAACATTTAAATAAAAAAAAACTTGATTTGGTTGTAATCAACAAATCATACCAAGAAAGACATTGGGCTGGCTCTTATTCCCGGCGACTACCCTGACCGAGGGTATCCCGAGACCGTCATTGGGTTTTATATGCACTTAAAACATGCTTTTACGAAAATATTCATTTTAATGCATAAAGAAAACAATGTATGGATTATTTATACAAAAACGAGCCCACCACCGACGTTCACCCCAGATTAGTCACGTGGTGACCTCGTGCTAATTCGATTGGGACTCACAGGAGGTCAAACCTCCACTCAAAATAAAGCACCATACAACTCCTCCACCTGTGAAGCCCCATACTCACCTAGGCGACCTCTATCCACTCAGGCTGACCCTAGGCTACAACTAGTAGCTACTGTACACAACAGGCCAACATGGCCACATCACCATATACAATAACACAGGCCTATCACGGCCATCATCATAACAAATACAGGCCCAACATGGCCATCAACCACATAAGCAACAAATGGGCACAAAGGCCATATCATCATAATCATCATTAAAATCAAAACATAGAGTTCATAAAAACATTTCATAAAGGGTTTATTCTAGCACAAACAAGGGGCCCTCCCGGCCACCACACAACAAAACCCAACTCCGCCACATGTGAATTCAATATAAAAGTTTCTATCGCCCTAAGGCTGAAAATAAGTTTAAAAATCAATTAAAAGATACAAGAAACATAAACCATTAAAATAAGTCCACTCACAGTATAGGGAGGGTATACACTCCTTAGTTCCCCTCGTTTCTCGGTGACTCACGCAAACGTCTCGTCCTCGAACCGTCGCCAAACCAAACACGTAACAATTCTATTAATTACACGTGTCGAATATATATATACTCGAATGCATGGAATGCACGCTAAATTCCGGGTTTCTAATATGCAGACTATTACGTAAATTCACCTGAAATTCTCATTATACGCCAAATCACCCAATTATCATCGATATAGACCGACATTATAGTTAAATCGGCTCGTTACGACTTATATTCGCGAATTTAACTCGTGGGCCCCATCTGATCACCGGAACCATGATTGGAGTTACTGTTTACGTTTTCCTAAAATCTCCGAAATTATATTTCTAGCTTCCTACGACCTCTACGACTTCTCTACAACTCACATTACGCATAAAATCTAAGAATTTAGTAAGAAATCTAAGAAAAACGATACGAAACCCATATGAACAAAAATACTTAAAATGGCGAAATAAACATACAGACGTGATAGAATCGAAGCTACGAACCTCGTGGTGTGGTTGGTTTGCTCCGATTTCGCTTTGAAATCGAAAACTCCCAAATTCAACTTTGACACCCTAGCTCCCCTTTTCCAAATTCGCGATCCAAACGCCAAATTGATAAGCCAGAAGTGTTAGATGCGTGGAATATAAGTCATATGCGAAAAGAAATCAAGATTTCGACATAAATTGAGGATGGGTTTAGAGAGAGAAGGAAGAAGAACGTGAGAGGAGAAGAAAAGAAGAAAAAGGGAGGCCAAGCTGAAAATTCGACCCTAAGACCCCTATTTATAGAAAAAGGGTGAAATTATCATTTTACCCTTAAGTTTACTGAAGGAGGAAGCTTCTGGAAGAGGGCAAAATCATCATTTTGCGTCGATTCGATCGATCGAACCACCCCTTCAGTCGAATAAATAATAACTTTAGTCGACCGAATCCCTTAGCGTGAATAGTACTCAGAGAGCTTGCAAATTACCGATCGAACGATTCACTATTCGATCGAACGAACCATCGCTTCGATCGAACGAACTCCTCATTCGATCGATCGAATCGAAAGCCAGAATTTCGATCGAACAAACTATCCATTCGATCTACCGAACCCGTCAAAATTTGAAATCTGAATTTAATACTCCCTAAATTGAAAAATATCATTATAGTCCCACTCAAAATAAAACATATTTTTAATTACGTTGAGGTTCCTGCATTTACGACCCCAAAACTCTATCTTAACTAATCAATTTCTCAATCTAAGTTACGAAAACTCACTCACACGCACACGGGGTATGAGATGAATGCAAAAGCATGAACAGTAAAAGTGTAAAATGACCGTTATACCCTTGGGATATGAGCTCAGGGCTCATAAATGTCTTACAGTCACTTGATTCTGAACATTGATGGGGTATACCATCTATCTGGCGCTTAAATGTAAATAGTATCACATCATCCATTAAAACTATCTCTCATAATAAAAATGAAAGTAATACATAGAAAGGTTGCATCACGTTTCATTATCTAAATGATCATTTGGAGTTGAATTGTATACAATAATATGTCCACATGCAAAATAAATGTCACATGCAACCAATGTTCCTGTTGTACAATCTACGAAACATATAAAACGTTACATGTGAACAAGGCTCTGAACTGACCATACTGGCGTACAAAACTCTGCACATTAGTGACCAGGTCTATGTATGAACGAAACTTATACATAAAATAGTGGAGGTGACAGTTTAATTTTGTGAAACTGTGCTCCAATATATAACTGTTGACGTACTAACATGTCAATATACTCATCAATGTGTAATTTAAAAAGCAAAACACAAATATATTAGTCCACTTATATTAAATACCAATAATAGTAAAACAAAATAATACATTTAGTTACTTACAATATCTTCTAACCATGACTCCGATGTACATATAATACTAATCCATCAGAGATTCAGTGGTGTCGTATCATCATCAATATAATTTTTCTCATTACCCATTTATGAATTGAATTGATTGAATAAGTCATCCGAAATTGGCTTTTGAGTGCAAATTTCATAATTGACAGTTCGTTTATGTCATGGTTTGCCCTTTTTGATAAGGTTAGTATACAATGTCCTAACATATGCACTCGGCTTATATACACTACCAAAATAACTTGTAATCATTTCAATAGCTTTTATATCATAACCACTGGTCTCTTTAACACCCGCATCCTAAACTACATGATCATCAGCACCCACACCTTGTTTTACCAAATCCCTGTCAACCAAGCCATCCACGCTAATATGTTCAATGCCAATATCTTCTGGTTCTTGTATAAAAAAAATACATAACATTAGGTATAAAAAAAAAAATTTGACAGAGTTTTGTCTAAGACATAGATTAACTAATAAATTCCCAACACAAGAAATCAGAGCCTCCAAAAACAATCTCACAACAACACAACTTTATCTTAAGTCCTCATTCAACGATGAGAATGACATAACATGAGATCGAACAAAAAATCTTACACTCCATAACTCATTCCACTAGTCCAATGGATAACCAGACATAATGTATTTATTTATTACATCACAATATCAAAGATATTAAAATTTATAAAATATACAGACTTGAACATATGTGGCACTATATGAATGCATTCACTGTCATATATCATGCGTCAAACTATACAAAACACCCTGCATTGTGTACGCTCCTCCTGTTGCAGTGTAAACTCCTTCATTCATTGTGTACTCTCCCTTTATCACTGCAAAACTCATCAAAATTAGTTCTCAAACTATTAATTGTTCATAATATATCCTTACGATAACTCGAGTATGCATCTCATTGGACGGGATAGGTGTCTGGACAACTTGACCTAATAGATGATGGAGGTAGTGGAGGATCATACTTTATGTCACTTGATATGTAAGGTGAGTAAGACTGAATGTCGTGCAAAAATAGTATACACCATGCCAATAAACATATGAGGTAAATGGTATGATATAGGACTTGATGAATGAAGTGAATGAGGTGAATGATAGGCTATAGGACTCTGTGAATGTCTTCGATACGAAGATCAAAGATGGTTTTCACTTTGAAATAAGTAAATATATTAATTAACCCTATAAATTTATATTAATGTATGAAATTGAACTTAATATAAGTACTTATGACAAACCTTTTGTGGTCTATCATGTATAGTAGGAGCGTCTGTTGCCAATGGACGACTATGTTTGTCCAAGGGTTTATTGACTATATTCATGTACATATATAATATTACTGTAAATGCTTCTCAGGAGTTTCCCCTATATTTTGTAGCACTGTAGGTTCCTATATTTCAAAATATAATTAAATTATTTATTATTAAAAAATCAATGTAACAATAGAGATGTAAATAACTTACCACACTCGGGCTGAAAATGCACTCATGAATATCTTTCGATCGATCAATTTTTTGTAATGAACATTATCGTAGCATACAAGGAACCCCATCATTCAGTTTTCTCATAAAAACATAACCCGATATAGAGATGACCTCATAAATCCAAACCTACAAACATTCAATGCAGTACGTTACTTATATGTATTATAATACTAAATAAAATGAATTAAAAAAAAATAATAAAACTGTCTAAATTGCTTAAATATAGTTATTATACTTTTCCTAAAATGTAATAAAAAATACCTCTATATTATACTTTACTTCGACCTTTTATACATCTCACTGTTCTTTTTCTTTGCCTTTTTCTCCTTCGCTATAGCACGATCCTTTTTGTTACTAGTAACATAAGTCATCAACACATTACACAATGATCAGATAGTTTGTGCCCAGCATACAAAACCCCAAAGATATTGGTTAAACTTATTAAGATTATTAAGAATCCGTAACAACAACATGCTTGACATATATTCTATTGCCTCTCTCATAAATAATACGCTCTATTAAAAAGTGTAATGACAGTTTCACCGCATCAAGGTCATCTATCTTACTCAAGTCAGTCTTCTGATAAATCTCCTTAATCATCTTTACTATAATCATCTCTCTTCCATTGAAATATAATTCTCAAAGTCGATCATTCTTTGACTTGATGTTAGGGATTACACCAAATCTCAATCCCGTAATCAGTACAAACTCCTTATAACTAAATCTTGCAAGATTATCTCGAATAACAAACCATATCTCATCCTCACAATCTTCGATAGTATGAATCTTATATTGGAGTATATGATGTATCAAATATCCCAAAAAAATAAATCTACAAATATGTCAAAAAATAACCTAGGCACGTCTGTCTAAACAAAATCTACTACTTTGTAGTTAATTTCTATCGTATCAACATAATGTCATGAAAATGTGACAACGATATCATATCACCCTTAATATGGTCCTCCTTGGCTTTCTTTAATATAAACACCTTGATCTATCAATAAGAATTCATTATATTTCAATAATAGAAGAAGAAAGACAATATCAAAACAATAATCTATCAACAAGTCAATTATAAATTATAAATTTATTCTTATAACTAAATAATACAAGTCAACAAGTTAATTAATTAATAATCTTAATCCATAAGAATGTGATATTTATTAATTAAATATTATTCATTCTTCATTTTTATATATAAATAATACAATAAACTTTATCAAATAATTAATTTAAATAAACATTACAATGGTAATAACATATTTTATATTATTTTTAATTATTATTATTATTCTTAAATAAAATTATTAACTATTGTATTATATTATTATTATTATTATTATTATTATTATTATTATTATTATTATTATTATTATTATAAAAAACATTGAAAATAAAAAAATTCATTCACAAGCTATGAGTTAATTAAATAAATAATATTATGAAGATTATTCTTGGGATCGTCATCATTAATAAAAAAATTAATTAATTAATTACTATTATTAAATCTTTATAAAAAATAATTTTTATAATAATCAATTTTTTACATTCTATTATTTTATTATGGGAATTTATCTCAATAGTAAAATAATATTAGTAAAATAAAAAAATTTTATTAGTAAAAAATAAAATTTAAACAATTTCAATTTTTCATAATATTAATAAAATTAGTATAATATAAAAAATTAAATTAAATTAAATATAAAAAAACACTTAGGCATGGGTAGGTTGGATCCGAGTATGCGCTTTGTACACACTAGGATGTGACCTGGCCTTGGGCGTGCACGCCCGAGTGCCCGCAAAGTATAGGCTCGGAGGTGTGTCAAGCACACCTTCGAGCGAGCGTAATAACCTAGTGCGTACTATTGCACGTGCTTCCATTATAGTACATCTTCTTCAATATAACATTATCATTCTATAACATAACCATTATCATTCTTGTTCGACAAACTTAAATCCATATATAATACAGATCTATCAAACTTGAGCAAAATTGTCCATTGTTCAAAATTCAAATTAAAAGAAAAAAAACACTTAACAAACTTTGATTCAAAAATAACCCATATTACCATTTTAAGACAAGAATACTCCTATTAAAAAATTATATTCTCCAAATTACCCTTCATTTCATTTTACCCTAACCCAAATCCTAATTTTTTTTACTTTTCACTTATACTCACTTTTCATCTCATTAACAATTTGAAAGCTTCCCACCAATGGCAAGATTTTTGACCAACTATCATCTAAGGTAAGCTATATATATATATATATGTTGATGCAAGAAATTGATACCTTCTTTAATCTTGTGCTTTGAACTCATTCACTGTATACTTTACCTGTAAAACATAGGAAACTTTAAGGAGTAAAGTCGATTTTTTGGTGAAAACTCTTCGATACTTAAGTTAGTAAGGGTTTTGCTTATGTGTGTAAGTTGAGAGAAAATTGAGAGAGAACGAAAGAGATGATGATTAAAGAGAGAGAGAAAAGTTATAGGAAAAAGGTGGTTAAAAGTCAGAATATTCGTTACCAGCGAAGGAATGAATTTGTCCTCTTATTTTCGGACTCTATTACCTCTTAATCATTTGTAATTGTAATCGTAGACACGTGTCTTCCTTTCATTGTCTCTCTATGAAAGTTTGTGACATGAGTCACGGGATGTGATTATCATAGAGATAGTACTTGATCATGTGCATAAATAAATATTTTAGAGAGTCGATGAGGTTGGATGACTGAAGCTAGATGACTTCGAGTCTCGGAGATGTGTCATGTCTCTTACACAATTGCGTGAAGGGTATAACTAACCCTAGAAAAAAAAAAGAGACCTCAGATAGTAAGTGTAATAGTTAATCCTAGATATATGTCTTCTGTGACTAATTCGAGATGTTTCAAAAGAATATATGACCTCGGATACCGACATAACCCAAAGGAGACCTTTGTTTAAGTGTTGTAAAAGGAGGTCTTAGATGTTGGCATCACTGTACATTGGGCTTGGGGGAATAAATACCACTGAATGATAGGTTTGGACCTTTAGGCTAGGCTTCGGCAAACTACCCAAACATCAAGCCCACCAGTTTTTAATTAAAATAAATTTCTTATTAAAACTCAAAATTCTTCTCAACAACTGTCGTATTAATTACGTCCATTCATATTTCGTCACCTGTTTTGATTACTTTTGAAGGACAAAATCATCGCTTCACATGTCAGTTTTTGTTAGAGACTTTGATTGCAAGGATCGATATTTTTGGGACCACATTAATCTATCTAAAAAAATGGGACCCATTGATTTTAAATTTGAAAAAAATGTGATTTTTTACGCTTCAAAGATTTGGGTGATGTGACAATTCCCTATCCATCAGATTTGACTCATGATTATGGTTTCTTAAATTTCACGTCTCCTACCATCTGTGTCTATAAATACTGCACTCTTTTCACTATAGTCTCTTTTCTTCCTCTTCATCTGCAACAACTACTCTCCCAAATACTTTAGCATTCTCTACAATCTTTATCTTCGGTCTTCAATCAATTATCTAGTAAGTTTTGTCTTTAATTTCTACTTTAGAATATCTAGTAAGTCCCCTTACCAGAACTATCTATTTATTTTTTTATAATATCTAGTATTTTATGATAATATATGACAAAAAATCGAATGCATGTATATTGTGGTAGTTTGATTAATTTGTTGTTGATAGTGTAAATACTGTTTGAAATTTATAAATATAGAGAGAGTGATTCCAAAAACGATATAGACATAGTCATAGAAAATAAAATTGAGTCTTGCTTTAGTTGTGGACATTAGGATATAGTGACTTCATATAGAAATAAGAGTATTTTTGAGATGTTAATGACCCCAAAGCAGCCATATTGATCCTTTTCTTGTATTTCTTGGGCAAAAATGGATTCTGTTTTTAGCTCTTCTTCTACTACACCCAAAGTTGCTTTTGAGAGAGACAACTTAGGGAGAGAATTGGTATTGGTGACTAGCCAATTGCTAGTTTCAAAAGCCAGATCTCTATATGAAGACAATTGGTTTACCTCAATAATAATTAAGACAAACTTAGAAGCCTTCACAGTATGTTTTGGTATACCTAAGGATGTCTATCTCTGAGCCCTCAAGGGCAACAAGAAACCTAGTTATCTTCCAAAAGCCGAAATTACTTTTAATGAAGAATTATTTTACTTAGAGGCTAGGTTACCATTTCAGGGTTATTTTTCTAAAATTTTTGTCTCATTTAGAATAGCTTTGTACTAACTTAACCTAAATGGTTGAAGGACACTACTAGGTTTTTTTGTATTGTAGAACCAGATATCTAGTTCTTCACCTTCCATAGAAGAAATAGAGCACCTATTTGTGCTTAGGGAAAACTATCACACCCGTATTTTTGAATAAGGGTATTTTCATCTTTTTAAGTAATGTACGCTCGAGTTCTATAAGGATTTTGATATTTCAGGGGTTGAATTGAGATTTTGGAAGAGTTAGAATGATGGGGGATTCAAAATGGATGTTGGGATTTGATCGGGAACTCAATTGTATGAGAAAACTCAAGGTGGAAGGCATTCGGTCGAACGAATGCCAGGTTTGTTCGAACGAATGGGATTCGATCGAATGAATGCTTGGTTCGACCGACCGAATTTAGTCCAGAGAGTTCGTGAATCTTCGATCGAACGAAGCTTGACTTTAATCGATCGAAATCATCATTCGGTCGAACGAAGGGTGGAGTTCGGTTGACCGAATCATGCGAAAAGTCTGATTTACCCCTGTCTGGAAGCTTCTTTTCTTAAATAAACAGGGACAAAATGGTAATTTTGCCCCCTTTTCTATAAATAGGGGAGCTGACCCCTTTTTTCTTCATTTTTCTTATTTCTTCCCCCTTTCCTTCTTCACGTTCGTCCTTCTCTGTTCCACACACCCATGTTTTTCATTCTTCATCATTTCTTCGATTTTTCTTCATCATCGTGCTGCATTCGGCATTCCTAACGCGTTGGTGGCTTCGATTTACTGGTAGAAGCGCCGGAATTGAGTGAGAAAAGTTAGGGTTTCAGAGAGGATTTTGGGGCTTTCGGTTTTCTGGGCCAAATTAGAGGAAACCGACCACACCATGAGGTTCGTAGCTCCGTTTCTAACTCGTCTGCATATTCCTTCTCGCATTTTATGAACTTTGATTCGTATATGCTTTTGTATGAATTTTCATAGATTTATCGCATTTCGGTTAGTTTTAGAATGTTCTTTGGGTTGTATTGGACTCGGGGAAGTCGTAAGAAGCTAGTGGTGTAATATTTGAGAAAATGGGTGAACGTGAACAGTAATCGAAGTTATTGTTTTGACGGGTATGTGGGGTCCACGTGTCAAAACTGTGAAATTGAGCCGAAATACGTAATCCTAAGTACAATGTGGGTTGTTGGTGTCGAGAATGAGAGATTTAATTGAGTTAAGAGGAGTTTTGGGTCGATTGTGGGGTAGAACCGATTTTGGGTATTCGAGTTGAGTTCCGTTTTCGCATTTGAGTCTCGTTTGTATTTGAGAATACGAATTGATGGAGTTTGGATATCCGTGTGTAGGTTCAGATAGCGAGGAGCCGGATCGCGACCTGAGCGAGGAACTTTAGGGAGTGCGTACCCTCCCTAGCGAGTGAGTGGAACTTTCTATGTTTTCGTTTCTTTAAATGATTTCAAATACTCTAAATATATATATATATACGTTTCATAAATGTCGATATCGAAGATGCATACTTCGTTTTATATATATTTGGATGTTTTATGGAAAAACTTATGTTTTAATGTCCTAGGAAGATAGAAAGAAACATGTTTATATGGAGGCGGAGAGTTGATATTGTGTGGTGGCCGGGAGGGCCCCTTGATTGTGGTAGAATCTTCCTGGGATGATAATTATGATTTGTTGTGATTGCTGATTAGTTTTGCGGCTGCAAAGCCAATTATTTTTAATGGTTTATTGGTTTATGTATGTTTTATGTGAATGATGGCCGCAGGGCCATATTTATTCTTTTTATGTAATGTTGCGGCCAGTGGGCCCTGTTTTGATATTTTGTGGTTTGCTTATGATGATGGGCCAGAGGGCCAGGATTTCTATGATTTCGATTTATGATTTCTGATTTAATTTGGCCAATGGGCCATGTTTCTATGATTTGTGATGATGATTTGGCTTGTGAGCCGTGCCTTGTGATGTGTATTTGATAATAGGCCTTATGGGCCATGTTTTGTAGTTGAGGTTGATGATAGGCCAGTTGGCCAAGTTTTGGTTTCTGTTGTGTGATGATACGGCTAGTGAGCCGGAATTTATGTTTTGATTTCTGATTTATGATATTACGGTCTGAGGGCCAGGTTTCCTTGTTGTGTTTGTTATTATGTTTTTGGTGATGAGGCCGAGAGGGCCCTATTAACATGATTGGCCATGTGGGCCTGTCTGATTTCTGTAGCTCCTCAGAAGTAGCCTGGGAGGAGTTCACTGGTATGTGACCCCACGTGAGTGTGGTATAAAGTAGCCTGTGGTTGGATCTTGAGGAGACCACCCAGGTGAGTGTTGAGGTAGCCTAGGACGGACCTAGTGAGAGGCCGTCTAGGTGAGTGTTGTAAAGTAGCCTAGCACGGACCTATTGAGAGGCCGTCTATGTGAGTGT
>JAVXUL010164177.1:0-13181 GCA_035590515.1 Trichilia minutiflora | reverse complement strand
TATAGTGTTAATTAATACAAGGAACCCTAGCATAAAAAGTGATGGATTCTATTCTTAATTGATTGGAAGCACTTGGGGATAAGCACTTTTTAAATCCAAAAGCCAATACACATCATGATTACATCATCTTAATTCTTTTATATGCATGCTTTATAATATTCAAATAAAATAAAATAAAATAATATTTTATTTTATTTTATTTATTTATTTTATTTATTCTGTAGTCTAGTTTTAATTGAGATAATTAAATTAATTATTTGAACCAATGAAAATGATGAATGATGATTGTTGCCAAACCCAACAGGAATGACAAAGCATGACATCTGTTGTGATAAATAAGAGAAGAGAGAGAGAGAGAAGGAGACTATTATATAATTGGCTTACTTCTATTCTATTTCTATCTATGAAGTGGTTCTATGGGATAAGAGCAATGGTGATGGTACGATATTCCACGTGTCTTAAATCCAAACATATGGATAAGATGATAAATGAAAACTAAATTTTATTAATTGGTATTTATATTTGATAAATTATATTTTTAATATATTAAAATTTATCATTAATTATTAGATTAAATATTAAAAATTATTGTAAATAATAAATATATAAATTTAACAAATACTCTAAAAATATTCATTAATAAAATCTATTTATTATTTGTATATTTAATATAATAATTAATAATAAATTTTAATATTCTTAAAATACTTATTAATAAAATTTTAAAAAAATTATATATATTAAATGCATCACATTATAACGCTCATATAGTGTATCAAATAATTAAAAAGTGTCGCTTTAATAATTTAAAATAAATTTTATTTATTATAAATAAATTAAGATCATATAAATATAGATAAAATTCTTTTAATATGACCCTTTTTTTTTAAACACCATTTAAAAATATAGATATATTTATAAACATAAAATTTATTTTTTAAAAAAAATTAACAAAGGGAAAATATGAAATGAAGGATGTGTAAATAGATATAAAAAGACAATTCAGCCAACAGAAAGCGTATAAGTTAACAAGTGCTCTCATTCGAATGTATCTGGATAAAATTCTTTCAACAAGCCCAGTTTGTCTGAACTTGGGTAGGCTGACATACAAGGAGGGAGGGCTCAATCGTCTGTCAAAACTAGCCGAAGGGTGGTGGTGATATTGTCCCCTACCTTTTTGTGCAATAGCTCCCACTCCACTTATTAAATTTTATAAAATTTTAATTTTATCCTTATTAAAATAAATAAATATTAATTTAATTCACATAAACCTTAATTTCTTTCATTCACTTTAAATCCATCTTTATAAATTGAAATATTTTTTAATATATATATTTTACTGAATTTATTCATTTATAAATTATATGATTGTTAAAAAGATAACTCAAAACAAATAAAATACTTATAATTATAAAATTTTTATCATCAATAAGTGAAAAATTGCTAATATTTATTGTATGGTATTGATCTTGAAGATATATAAAATATTTGAAAATTTATAATTTTGATGGAGTGTGTTAAATAAGTGTGGGGCTATTACACAAAATGTCAGGGGAATGTTATCCCCCAATCCAAATGAACAAAATGCCCAATTGTTTGGCCACAGTGATGCCTTCACCACTCCAGTAGTGTCCTGATGACACCACAATTCATATCTATACTAAGGAACCCCCAAAGCCTAAGCGGAGACAAAGGACAGGGAAGGTCTTGCACTTCCATTTTTTTTGAATTTCCTTGATTGGAGTTATGCAATTACTCACTCCAATTCAAATACATATAAAATATGTCTTTAAAAGTTTCACTATTTTCTTTTTGCTAAAACTTAGTCATATTATTTCCTGAACCATGTCCAGGTCTAACAGTGCAAACAGACTATTCGTTTTCTCTCTGTCTCAACAGATTGTTCTTGATCTTCTTTCACCATTTCTCAGATGATGACAATTAGTGAGCCAATACTGACCTATATCCTTTTTGGTATTCTTAGTTTCAGTGGTGCAAGTTAAATAGTCCGTAGATTTATATGGGTTTGAGCTAATAATAGTCTAAAGGGCTTCACTATCATTGTAGCAATGAGACTTCAAGTATACTACAGAGTTGTCATTCAATATCAGTACTAATCATCAATACTGCCCAATCAAATAATTATCATGTAACCTTCATTGATGTAAATAGAAACCTAAGTTCACTATTCAAGTTACCCTAATATTAACAGAAAAGAACTGGTTATAGGCAATTTCAGATCCATCTTTCAATGAAATGATAATTTACCATTTTGCCAGTATCTTTAAAGTGACTTTATCCTTGGACTATTGTCACAATGTTCCAGTAAATAAATAACTTCTACAATGGAAAAACCTTTTCTACGCAAACAACTATTTTGCTACCATTTAAAAAGACAAATACCCTGGAATTCATTTGGCAGTTCTAGCATACTACATGAACAGCATTTTCTAAAAGTTGGGATTCCTATTCAAGCTCTAGATGCTTTAACTATAAAATAAACAACCAATATTATGCCCCCAGCAATACAACAAGACCAGTTTTATGGTAAAATTTGCTACTTCACAACAGCAAAAATAAATAAAATATTTTTTCTTAAAAAAAAACACACACCACAAAAATCAATATTTTGAGAAGTGGATGCAGATATCTACTTAATTATGAATAAGATGATAAAAATGTATTAACCTTATCATTCTCTCTTTCTCAGTAGTTATAGATATTTGTCAATATGCTTCACATTTTCAAAAGCATGGTTTATCAATAACATAGATCAACATGATTGCAAGTAATAGAACAAAGTTTTACAAAAACAAACTAGTCTTTTGTTTGTTTATAAATTAAAGTAATTACAAACCTGTAAATACGACAAGTTTTCTCATAAATAACCAAACAGTAATATTTAACAGCACTACATAAAACACAAGCATACAAATACTAAAATTAGTTAGATTAGGTAATAAACAGTGATAATGTTCATTTGAATTATGGCAGAGAAATGTCTTTTACGGCTACAAACATGCAAGAAATAGACTGTGAAAATAACAATACAATCTCATTTCAAATATAAAAATTTGTTTAAGCCACAACCACAGACATTGCACATTATTTAATAGCAATCAGTTATCACATATGTTCCAGGACTATACATAAAATGTCTGATTATCTTTGAAAGAGCAACTTAAATCAACCGAACATCAAATAAGTGATGAATGGAGAAATCATTGGCCTAATAAATTGAATGATCTAATTATATTGATTCCAACACCATTTTGCACTTCGCCAATTTATAATTTAATAAATTTTCAATGCTCAAGTCACATGTAATGATGCTACACATTCAAATTACTGTTTGGCAAATCACCTACTAGGCTCGACAAATCACACTATGAGAACTACTTGGGTCTCACTAAAAGCATCTAAGACATCTTCACCAGTGTCTAAAATATGTAACTCTTCTATCAAAAACCACATCATGCTCAGCCATTGAAAGTATCTATTGTATCCTATTTCATATTCAGCGGTCAATACAGTGTAATAATAGCAACAAATGCAGAAGAAATCAAATGTCTTATCAATTAAGCGATTCAGCAAAGCGAAACAGGTTATAATAACAGTAAGTTAACAGTGCTTTACTATAACAATAAAAGTACAGCAAATTGTTGTTCTTGTCAACCTGTTGTGGATAGCACATTCTTAAACATGCATATGTTATATAAAATCATGTGTCATCGAGAACTCCTACAAAAATCCACAAAGTTTCAGCCTAATAAAATGATTACTTATTATATATTGTGTCAAACGTAGGCACATACAGTATATACTCGTAATCAGCATACTGGTCCAGCCTAAGACACTTAAAACAAAAAGGTCTTAGATCAAAAAATCCTATCAAAATTGTCCCCACCATGAAATCCAGAAGAACAACTGGTCAGGAAATTGAAGTGGTGGTTGGCCTTTCATCCATCTAATACGCAATATAAAGTACCTATTTGTCTTCCTTCTTCAAAGGCTACAAGTCCATGTTCAAACCAATCGGCTTACTCAACTATCGATTTGTTCAACATTCTTTCATTGTCAAAGTCTCTACCAGCCTTTCTCGGTCAAACCTAAACCCACAATTCAACAATAAACTAAACCAATAATTCAATAACAATAACATAATTTGACGCCAATAATAAACAATTGAACAAATAAAAAAAAAAGAAAAAAGAAAAGCAACTCACCATCTTCATCTTCTTTAATTTCATTCAACAACGCCAATTTCAGAGAAAAGGGGTTATTACCATGGATAGATTAGTGAAAGCAGATGTGAAAGAAGTGGAAATAGCCTTCAAGAGAGGCCAAAAGTGCTCCACAACGTTCCGGTTAACCAATTTGATGCACACGATGGCCGTTGCAGTCTCCTTAACCACAACAAATTCATCTATCTTCTCTTTTAATCAAGGTTTGTCTATAATTCCACCCTTGTCTTCTTCATCGTACACTCTGATCTTCTCTCAGCCGTCTGATCATCCCCCTCTCTCCACTACTCCGGACGTCATCACCGTCCAATCCTCCATCCTGCCCATGGGCAAAGCTCATCAGGACGATCTCCGTCGTCTGTTTGCAAAACCTGGTTGCCATGTATTTAGAGACGCGATTCCCATCTCCTTTGTGGGTCCCCATGTGATTGAGTTCCTCATCTCTCAACATACCCAAATACCAGAAATCGGTTCCTTTTTCAACAAAGCGATTACTGCGTGTACTGCGTCGCAGCTCTGCACGTTACTCAAAAACGCTGTCGTATTGGGAAATGAAAACTTGGTCACGAGTTTGATCGATAATGGTGCGGATGTGAATTATAAGGATTCTGATGGACGGTCCATGATTTCCTTAGCTGTTAAGGGTGGAAATGTCGATGTTGTTAAGGTCTTAATTGCTTCTGGCAGTCAAATCGACTATTCAATCGACCACGTACTGCACGATGCAGCGGCGATGAATAGGGTGGACTTATTGGAAGCTTTAATATCAGCTTTTGCAAATAGTGTCGACGTGAACTCGGCTGATTTCAACGGCAGAACCGCAATTCATATCGCGGCGAGTAAAGGACACGAGCAAGTAATCCAGTTTTTTGCGACGGTCCCTGGAGTTAGCACCGATGTGTTCGATAAAAATGGCTCAAGTCCGCTACACTTAGCCGCTGAAAATGGTCATTTCGACGCCGTCAAATGTCTGTTAAACTGTTCCAATTACGTTAAATATACCGTCAACAAAGACGGCAAGACTGCTTTTACGATCGCGGTTGAGAACGGCCACGCGCATTTGTACGATTTGCTGCAACTCGGAGACGCGTTACATCGCGCGGCAAGAGTGGAGGATGTTCACGCAATGAAGAGTTGCCTAGCGGAAGGAGCTAACGTTAACGGTAGAGATCAGAATGGATGGACGGCGTTGCACAGAGCTGCGTTCAAGGGTAAAATTGATAGCGTGAACATTTTGCTTAACAACGGAGCTGAAGTTGATGTTGTCGACGATGCTGGATACACGCCATTGCATTGCGCTGTTATGGGAGGCCGTGTGCAGATAGCATTGTTGTTGATTGCTCGTGGAGCTAAGGCGAGTGTGAAGAGTCTGAAACGTTTGGTTCCTTTGAATTTGGATAGTTTTAAGAATCATCCTTCTTTGATTGCTCAGCCTTTGTGTCATGAGAAAGAACAAGCTTCAATTGGAAGATGAGCTTGCGTGTTGTTCGAGTTTATGTAATTTGCCTACAATTTTTGTGATTTATGGCGGTAGCCATTAGTGTACAAATATGACGAAAGCGAAAGGAATGCAGAACTTTGAATATCTCCTACTCTCTTATAGGATGACAATTTAGGATATCATTATTGGTCCTCAATTAAAAATAATTTAACAAACTTAAATTTAAATTTTTTTGAATCGAACAATAATCAAATTATATTTATATCACCCTAATAATAATTATATTTAATTTAAATTTAATTTTTTAAATTTATTTATCTATTTAAAAAATAATTAATTAAATAAATAATTATATTTAAATAAATAATAGTATTATTAAAGTGTGAATTTGAATATGACTCTTACGTTGACGGATTTATGTTGAAGAGGATGGTTGGCCGAATCTTTTCTTACATAGCCTCATCTTCAAATTTATGCTGAAGAGGATGGTTAGCCGAATCTTTTCTTACATAGCCTCATCTTCAAATTCTTGCAAGACAATAACACGTTAAGAATTTTGCTTATTTTTATGTGCGTCTCTTGGGCCAGCTTTCTTCGTTTTTTAACTAATTCTAAAGAGACTTTGATTATAACTTGAGCACAAATTAAATAAGTAAATATAATCACTGATCGTGTCTTGGGGATGATCATTAACATCTTGGGTTCAAAAGTACATTTGAGAAGCCTTGGAGCTTGATTTCACCCGAGACCCTAGGAGCATCCTCAACCAAGGTCAGGGGCCTTCAGGAGTATTTACTTGATAAGTCTTAGAGTTTAATTCCACCCGAGACCCTAGGAGCATTCTCAATTAGGGCCAGGTCTTCAATAATTTAAAGCCATTCTGAATATTGGAAGATGACCTGGCACCACCAGGGATTACTGCGCCTTAATCACAAATCAGGTCTTAGACTCTCGGGATACCTGATTTGGACTAAGGATTTATGCAAACCTGAGATGGATAGGACCTAACATTATCAAGGATTACTACGCCTTAATCATAAACTAGGTTTTATACTCTCGGGATACCTGACCCGGACTAAAAATTTACACTAACCTAGGATAGACAAGATTTATAACTCTGAAAGGACCTGACTCTACCAGGGATTACCGCCCTTTAGTTACAAATCAAGTCTTATATTCTTGGGATGCCTGACCGAACCAATGATTTATACGAATCTGGGATGGATAGGATTTGTAACTCTGAAAGTACCTGACTCTGCCAAGGATTATCGCGCCTTAGTCACAAGCCAGATCTTATATTCTCGGGATGCCTGATCAAACCAAGGATTTATGCGAACCTGGGCTAGGCAAGATTTTTTATTCTACTAGTGTCAAGGGATTTTAGGGCCTGTAGGCAATCTTAACACTAGAAGAGACTATTGAGGCGATAAAGACTTTAGGAGAGGCGAAGAAGCATTCAAACATTCTGTTTTATTTGTATAAGAGGAAATATATATGAATGTTACAAGTATGCTAACCTGAGGAGAAACTCTCTCAAAGGCCATACTTTTTCTACAATCCCGGTCTACACGCCTTGGTCAAGACATTGTCACTAATTTGTACTAGCTTGTGCGTTTTAGGTTTGACTGCCGCAACTGTTTAGTGAGAGCCTTTCTAGTTAGTGTTCAGGGAACCCAAAAATTCCTCTGAGATAACCATGATACGGTCTGATTTCTGATCATCTTCACCTTTATGATACTGACTGGCTGCTAGGAGGGCATGTGAAGGATCCTTAATATAGCTAGTGAGGTAGTTGCTTATAATTAGTATCTCTATCTGATTACGCAGCTCCCTACTTTGCATGGCCACTCTCTCTGTAGAATTTATGAGATTAACCCTTATCTTTCTTGGGCTTTTTCGCCTTTCATGTTTTGGGAGCGTGGTAGCGAGAGTCCCCCACTTTTAACATGCTCATAAATTTTTAACAAAGGAGCTTTCAGGGGACGAACTCTTGGGTAGTTATTCTTTCACTTTTCCTGGGAGAATTCCTTATTAGAGGGGGTCTCAGGGTCTTTTATCCTTATATGGCTTGAGAAAATAATCTTTTTGCTTTTTGTCAATTCCTTATACGTTCTTGTTGTTATACCTAGAGTTTTGGTGGTGGCTTCTCTTTTCTTTTTGTTAATTACTCTACAGGGGCCTTCTCCTGCCTGGGACCACCTGAGCTTCTTTAGGAGTGTTCAAATTTTGGCTGGTGGTCGCTGTCCCTTTGAACTCGTTTTCAAAGATGATCGCCAATTAATTGAAGCTATGGTTGCTGGCGGGTAACAGTCTTTTATACCAATGCCTGACTAGTCCTTTTAGAGTCAAGTAGAAGGGTCAATACATTTGTAGTTCTGTCAAACCCTACATCAGTATCACTTCCCTGAATGTGTCTATGTGCAGGGAGGGATCAATCTTCTCAGAGTAGGCAGATAGTTACAGCATCCTGATTTTTTTGAAAAGGTATAATGCTAGTATTTTCTTTAAGAGGGGGGACGTGAAGGCAGAAGTAGGGACTTCCTTAGTCCTCGGGTCCTCCTCTTGAGCAGGAATGCGCTGCGCTCCCATTTCTTATAACACCTTTCTTACACAGTCTTCTATCTCCTTCCTAGCGGCAGTTGTTGTGACTATCCTTTCTTGGGCGTATTTCTCGTTGAGGTAAAATCTCATGTCAGTGGGGGCCAAGTTGTGCTCCCCTTTTCGTTTACTCATCACTCGATGATGTCTTTTGGCGTTATTTCTTCTCAGTTTCTGTCCTTCGTAAATCTTGAAGGGAGTGTTGTCCTCCTGAGGCGCTCTGAGTTCATCCACCAACACTTCCGTTACTTTGGGCTTCCCCTTTTGTAAGGTTGTCAGCTTGGATGTAGATGCACAGCCATGTGTTTTACTGGAACTCTGAATTTTCTCCATATGAGCACCTCGGGGGGTTTGACTTTCCCGTTTTCCAGGCAGAAATTACATTCTTTTCTCTCTTGGGGCGGATAGTTCCCTGGTCTTTTCATGTCCTGGGGCGAGGGCGACTGATTTTCTGGCCAACTGTCGTCTGATCTCTAGGAGTTCCCTTTTCAATGCTTCGGTCCTGCTAACCAGGAGCCTTTTTACTCGTTCATTCTCAGACCGGGGTCCTTCTCATGTGAATAGGGCTCTTCCTCCTCATCGGGCAATACCTTTACTGGAATATTTGTTTCCTCGCATTCGTCTTGCCATCCAACTTCATTAAGACTTTGAGACAATCTTTTCTCTTTCCTCACCAAGCGATACTTCGATGGCTTTTTGTCAGATTCCCACAGACGACGCCAGCTATTAAAGTGTGAATTTGAATATGGTTGTTACGTTGATGGATCCACACCGGAGAGGGTGATTGGCCGGATCCTCCTTTGCAAAGTTTCATCTCCAAATCCCTACAAGACAATAACATACTAGGAGTCATGACAGATAGGATTCCCAGCGGAGAAACTCTGATGTTTAAGTCAAATATAGTGAAGAAAAGTATAACAAATTTTAATAAACAAATCAGAATGGAATGAAAAGAATGGAGCTCTGTTATCAAGTGTGGAGATGGGAGAATGGGGAAGGAGTACCCACAAGTAGAGAGCTAACAAAAACTCAAATTTTGGAATATGAATCAAGTCCTCAAGAGAACCGAAGAAGCCCCTTCTTTGATGAAGAACTCCCCTTTATATAGTGCCTTGGTGACGTGACTAGGCATTAAAGAATGAAAATGATGGGACTCTAGTGGTTTTGGACAATGTGTGACTGCCTTTTATTAATATTGTAGTTGACATTCATGCCAATTCTAGACGCTACTGTCAAGTTGTCTGAAGATGGATGATGGATGGGACAGGCAACTTCTAGGACAGTAGTCATTCGCATTTTTGGTAGCTTAGGCGCGTGATTGGGGGTTCTTTAGTTAGGGGTTTCGTGCAGGTTGGTGGAGAGGAAACATTTTCCCTGAGAGGCTGCTGCAAATACGAAGCTGACTATACACTTTCCGGGGAACGATTGGGTCATCTTGGGTTCCCTGAGGCCTACGACTGCTACTTGCCTAAGGGCTTCAACTACTAGTACCTAAGGGTTGTGATGCGTCTCTGAGTCCTAAAGGTGAACCACCTACGAATCATTAGACGTCCCCAGCGTATGGTGCTTGTTTGTCTGAGAAACCGACTCCCTAGGACCTAAGGTGGGTTTGCTTAAGAGGATGATTTCCTGGGGCGGGAGATTGAATTCCCTCGAAAGGTTGACTCCTTGGTACCTGAGACGGGATTTCTTGGGAAGTTGACTCCCTAGGGTCTGGGGTCGGGTATACATGAGAGGCTGAAATGCCTGGGATGAAAGTGCTACATTTTTTTAACGGAATCCCACGCGTCACTTGTATATTTTCTCTAATAAATTTATAAATAAATAGTTATTTAATATAATAATTTTATTTATTTATATTTTGATATTTAATTTATATTTAAATAATTAAATAAATTAAATTTTATATTAATTAATTAAATTAATTAAATGAAGGTAATAATCAATCATATTATATTGTGTCATTTGTTTAATAAGCGAGTGATACGATTAATAAACGAATCGTATTCGAATTGAGAATTTTTGATACGATTAACGGATTGAATTCGGATAAATATAAAAAAATACTAAAAATTTACCTATAAAATCCTTTTCGGTGGTCAACGACATCTTGAATTGAACTTAAATATTTTAAAGTCAAGTGTATATTTTTTTTAATTTGATAATTCTATTGAGACTGATGCACCTATTTTTTATTTTTTATTTTAATTATGTAATAAGCTGTAGCACAGTAGAGAGCCTTGAGCCATTAGGTTTTGTTATTACTTTCTTCACCCACGATCTCATTCTAACAGACCCCATCTTCTTTTTTATCAATTTTCATATATAGGGGTGGACAAATTTAAACTGATCCGTTCTAAACCGATCAAAATCGTTTAATTGGATTGATTTGGATCGGTTTGAATCTATATTGGATTGATCTCTAGATTAAAATTTTACAAACTGCTATTAGTGGTTTGAGTTATGGATTAGATTAATTTCAAACCGTAAATTATCAAACCTAATCGTTTAAATAAATATTAAATATATTTAATATTATTATATGATAATATTAATATTATATGATAAAATAATATATTAATTATTTTTTTAATAATTTATCTTTTTAAAATTTTATTTTTTGACTCAATCCAAATTAATAAATTATTTTAATTTAAGTTTAAAGTTCAAACTGTGAACTCAAACCGATCCAAACCGCATAATGCGATTTAGATCGATTACGGTTTATGATATATTATCGGATTAATTTAGATTGCATAAAATTTAAATCTTAATATTTAGATCAATTTAAAATTTTATCTCAAACCGATCTAAATCACAAACATGAAACCTTTTTCCTTAACATAATTTATTAAATAAGAAAAAAGTGAGGTACATTATCTTTTAACAGGGTAATTATTTTTTTTATTTACTCACGGGAGTAAATATTTTTATGTATAAATTATCACTTTATTTACTATTATAAGTGATCAATTTTATATTTTATTTATTGTACAAAAAAAGATATTCAATAATATAAAAGTGTTTACTAAGAGTTTTTTTAAACGTCTACTAAGAATTATTGAAGAATAAATATAAATATAAATATAAATAATACATTATAAATAGAACCTATGTTTCGTTTAAATATTATTTTTATAATAATAATAATGAGTGGGATTGTGGTCCACTTATTTATGATTGTGAACGTCTTCATCTTGGAAACGATAGGAGCACCCAAATATAAAATCTGTCAAATCAAATTGAAGGTGATAAAAATATTTTATCAATTTTTTAAAAATATATTTTTTATAATTATAATATTACTGGGACACCCAAATTCGAATTTAACAAATTTTAAATTGTCCGAATAGGTAAAAATAAAAATAATTAAGCTTTTAAAAAACCTTTTTTTTTCTAATATATAAATAGAGAGATAGAAATTAAAAGAAAATACATGAAATTACACTCCGAATCAATATCTTTCAACGAAAATCAAAGTGGATTGATTTTTAAAAGCTTAATTATTTTAAAAATATTCTTATCTATTAATAAAGCTTATACAACAAAATAGATAAATATTAGAATAATTAAAAAAACAAATAAAAATAAAAAGAGTAAAAACACACCATATAATGATATAATTTTCTATGTTTGCAATTTCTCCAAAGTGTACCCCACGTTTATGCAGAAAATAAAATTAAATAAATTATCTTTGCAATCAAGGTGCAAGTGGGTTTGGTCGACAATCAAATTTGTAAAACGTAAACGTCGAATCGCTGGATAAGATTTATTTATTTATTTTTAATTTTGTACATAACAGAGGTTGAATTTTTAATTTACAGCAGGCCAGAAAATAAAATATAGTAGACAACCACGTGGCATTGACCAAGAAAGAGTGCTCTATTCAAATTCAAAACTCTTTTAAACATACTCAATATATTCATGGATTGATTTTATAAAAAAATATATTACCTAATTAATATAAAAAAATTTATATCTTATATAATATTAATAAATATTATTTTTAAAAATTATTTTTAATATATATATAAATTATTATTTATTATTTTATAAAATTAATTTTTTTAACTATTAATTAAATAAATAAATTATTAAGTTAATAATTAATAATTATCACTAAAATTATCTAAAATAGAGGATAAAATTGAGGATATGAATTTTTTTTGTCATATTAACTTAATAGTGGATAAAATTAAATATATTAGAGAATTCAGTTACACTTATAATATATATTTTATATATGTTGATGCAAGAAGTTACGGTCGTCTTTAACTTTGAGCACCAGCTTGTCTTCTATCCCGAATTCTAGTAGTTGTAACTGCAAGATAGTAGAAATGTAAGGGATAAAGCCGATTTCTCGGTGAAAACCCTTCAATGCTTAAGTCAGTGAGGATTTTACTTGTGTAGGGGGTGAGAAAATAAGACGAAATCAGAAAAGAATTTTAGAGAATGTTTCCAATGTATGTTGGGTGTTTCTCTCTCTATTATAAAAGTTGAGATATTACAAAAATATCAGAGAACCTACCTGCCATGATTCCCGAATTCAGTTATATTGGGACCATGGATTTTCGTACCTGTGGACACGTATTATTATGCAGCTAATGTGCCCTAAAAACCTGTAATGAAAATCGTCAATATAGACATCGTGATACTGTTCACTGTCACGTGTACCCCGAGATCTCGATCATAGGTTATTCGAGACGGAACCATCAGAATCCCTGAGACAGATATCGATCGACTGTTTTTTACGAGGGATACTGAAAGTGTGGAGGTGAAACTGCTTTCTCCTCTACATCCGGGGTTACGACCATCATATGAAAGTGCGGAAAAACCACCGGAGGACCGTTGCTAAATCTATGGAAACTTTAAAATTTTAACAAATTTAAAACATAAAC
>JAVXUL010164166.1:0-11947 GCA_035590515.1 Trichilia minutiflora | reverse complement strand
CATGTTGTATTTCTAGCTGTACATATTTTTTTTTGCAGAAGGTCACATGAGAATCTGCTGCCTACATAATTGGTTTTATTTAAACTTTTCATTTTCTAATTAAAGAGGACATTCATTTCGCCTCATTGTCCTAATTCCATCTCTTACGCTTTGAGGCAAATTCGTTTTTTTAGCTTTAAGAGGTATGCTCCGCACTTTCCATTTTTTTTTTCTCTGTTATATCTAGGGTTTCAATTCTTCTCTTTATATGTATCTCGAATATTTTTTCTTTTATTTGTTCAATTCGTTTTTGGTTCTCGATATCTGAATTTCAAATTAATTAATTTTTTCTTGCTTCAATAATTGTAGCTAGCCGTAAGCCTTCCGATATTTGAGGAATCCCGGCTCTATTTTTCAATTGCTGCCGATTACTTCTAGGATTCAGCTTTATCCCATAGAAAGAGGATTGTGGGATTTCACAATGCCACCCTTCATGTCAGTATCAAAAGCGTTCAGTTCCTTAGTTTCACGTAAAATGGGCGTTAGACATGTGATCAATTCTACCGAAAGCAATGGCCAGTTACGGAAACTCGATTATATTCGAAGATTTAGTAGCATAACGAGGATGGGGACATCGTCAGTGTATAAATTAATCGGTATTCACCATAAAGTTAATTCATCGTCGGCAAGTGTTTGCTGTAATAATGCTAATATTGTGCAAAGGAGGCAGTTTCTTGGCTGTGGAGACGGGGAAGAGGGTGATGCCTTATCCAAAGTTTATGAGGAGCGCCGCGTTTTGGGGTGATTTTACTTGAAAGCTTTTATTTATGTTTATATAATTCGTTTTGTTTACTATTTTCTTGCTTTGCAATGAAGAGTTATATACTCGAATTTCCCTTTCATCAATTTCACCTTCATTTTGCATTTCTAGCATTTACTTTTTCCTCAGCAAATTTTATATTCATACTTGTGAAAAGAAATATTTTCAATGTCATTTATATGGTTGCATCACATCATTTTTTCTGCCTCTTCTGGACTTTTTATTGGATTGTGATTAGCTGATACAGCTTTTGGTTACCAGCTATTCTCCGGAGCAATTATTTGATGTGGTTGCGGCCGTTGACTTGTATCATGGGTTTGTACCCTGGTGTCAGCGGTCGGAGATACTTAAACATTATCCAGATGGGTCGTTTGATGCTGAGTTGGAGATTGGTTTTAAATTTCTTGTTGAAAGCTATGTTTCCCACGTGGAATTGGACAGACCTAAATATATTAAGGTAACAAAATTCTGCTGAAACTTTTAGTTGTTTTTCAGTTACTAATGCGGATTTTCATTTTGTGCTATGCTTTGGAACCCATTTTGCGAATACAAGGTTGAGTATAGATTTCACTACTATGAGATATGTACTCTTTAACATATGCTAGATTCCCATGTTGGACACAAATAGCATGAGTTATGGGTAGGTGTATCTGATGGAGATATAAAATGACAGGAGACAGCGAAATACTCCCTTTCCTTACGTTTTGAATTTCCATTAGTATGCTTGTATATTTTTTCTATGTACTTTTGAGTATGTTGGATGTTACAAAATAACTAAAATTACCTATATTAGGCATACTTGATGACTCTTTGATATTCACAATATCAATTATGACTTTGTATCTTAAGAACTAGGAATAACATTAATCAAGCACTAGATATGACACAGTGTGGAAGTGATATTAGGAAACGATAATTCTCCTCAAAGGAGATTGTCAAATCCACAACAAAGACGGATCCCAGAGGAAAATTTTAATGAAAATATTATTGATTGAGCGGCATAATGATAACAAACCTCTTTATTCTAGTATTAATCCTAGTCCTAAGTAAATAATAATTTTTTGTGAGCAATATATTTTAACGTAAACTATGACTCAAATAAGAAAATAATAAATTAAATCTAATTAAACAGACAAAAAAAAGAAGATTTAACTAAGACTCCCTAATTTATTTTACCCCTTTTTTTGTCCTACATCAAGACATTTATTTACACTCATGAATACCCCCAAATTTGTGTAGAGAAGACTGTAAGTGATTTATTACATATTGTGCAAGTTTAAACAATTATGGATCCCAAAGGTACTAACATATTGCTATTGTTGTGCAAGTTTAAACAATTATGGATCCCAAACGTACTAACGTATTGCTATTTTGTGTTTGTACTTGTGTGCCTTTGTGGAAAATTTTTTGTGCTAGTGAAAACCAAGATTAAAGGAGTAGAAGACCTAATTTTACAATTTTTTGATAATTTACGTCCTGTTAGCTTGTTGTACCTATGATGCACATTAGTGAAAATGCACCATTATAAGCTCTTACACTACTGCTTAAGTTCAAACATCGTGTTAAATGTTAGCCTTTTGCTCTAGCTCTATTCTGTTTCAGATTATGCTCAAGATGAAAGTCTAAATGTAGGATACTTCAGCAAGAAGTTGCTGATAGATTTATAGTATGAAATGAAAAAAAGAAAAGGAATGAAATAGAATCAGCATTTCTGAGACATTAGGTGATAGTGGGTCATCTGTTTGTCATTTTTCGTATTTTTAATGTCATGTATGAACTTTTTTGGTGTAATACCATACATAAGTATCTTATTGTCATTATTTTTGATTTGCATATGATTTTTTGTTGGCTGTTGAGCCTTTGATAGTCTTTTTTTCTTCTGCTTTATTTTCAGACAACTGTATCAGAGAGTACCCTTTTCGACCATCTAATAAATATTTGGGAATTCAATCCTGGGCCTGTTCCTGGATCTTGCAACGTTTACTTTTTGGTGGATTTTAAGTTTCAGTCACCACTTTATCGACAGGTAACAATCCTTTATTCTTTTATTTATGTCTGCTTTGCCAACACCGAGGAATTAAATTGTTATGCAATTCGGCAATTTAATTTCTAGAAGGATAAATATTAGCAAAATTTATAGTTTCTGTGAAAGATCAAAGGTAATGATGGACAAACTGTTTGAAAAGACTTCAGATGATACAAGTTAGGAATCACCTTTTCTTGGAAAAATAGGTAAATCATTGTCATGAATGTCTGTGGTATAGAAGGAAATTCTTGCGGTTCTCTTGCCACGTCAAATAGAAGTTCTGTTTGCACTGCATCAGTCAAATTTGCCATCAACATCATCATGTTCGCCTCTACCTACCCCTTTTTTGACAATAAGGAAAACTTAATACTGGGCATCATTAGGCCAAATCATAGATTCAAGTTGTTTTATGCACTTTGTACGTGGAATCTGCACTTTTGTTTTATGGCTCTTTGTATACTGACTTATTTAGGTTATGCTCTTTAAATGAGTTTCAATGTCAATTTTGTTCTTAGATGAATTATGCTTCAGCAAGTGTAATTGTACATCAATCTCTTTGCCTTTTGCTTCATTTAGATGTGCTTTGTTAGTTTGCGAAACATTCTGTGCTCGTATACTGATACCTTTTTTGTTTCTGGAAGGAGCTTTAAAATTGTTTGACTGTTAGTTGTGGTTATACATACCATGGGCCTAATTTACACAGTGGTCATATATTACAATTGCAGCAATTATAAATTTAATGGTTTGGAGCTTTATTTTGTCTTGTTTCATATCGAGCTTGAATTTTGTTATATTAATGGAGACGACATGAAGTATCCTAATTTTATTGACTCTTCTTACAGGCTGCATCTATGTTCTTTAAGGAGGTGGTCTCTCGATTGGTTGGGTCGTTCAGTGAACGCTGCCGGTTGATCTATGGGCCAGGGGTCCCAATCCTTGAAAGCTCTTATGATCAGAGGGCATGAATCTATTTTTCCATTAACCAGGGGGGCGGGATGATTGATCTTCTGTGAAGTGCATTCTGAATGCAGGTCAAATAAAAATGGTCTGACCATGCCCATTGAGTGGTTTAGTTTAGTACACTGCCCAGCCAATGATCTTTAGACAGTCATAAAAAGCTATTAAATCCAAACAGGCATTTTTTTTCCTCTTACTGCTAACCTTTTACCTAAAGCTTAGACATTACTATTGATCATTGCCGCTGTATACTTCCGGCAGCCACATTTTTTTCCTAACATCCAGCCAGCAAAGATTGGTTGATAGGTTAAAATATCTCGGAATTGTTGCAGATATGGAAGTTTTGTTGTGATGATATTGGGTAGTTTACCTTGAATCATTCAATTACGCTCGTGATATATATTAATACTTGCATGACTTGGAAGATCGTTCAGTTTCTAATGCCTTTGTTTGAGTATTATGTGATGTGTCCTCCAAATATCCAGTCAAACCAGACACAATGGGTTCATTTACGAAAATTCATTATCCTTTCTACAGTCATGCTTTGTGGGATAATGATGTTGAATAATGCCATCCTGATATCAGTAATTCGAATGGTCATCAGAACTATCCAATACCCCACTTAATTTCTGATCTGAAACATTTTGATTTTATGACGTTTGAGATCTCGACGTCTCTGATCGGAGTACAGTAAAGTGAAGTTGTTTTAGTGTTACGCGCTATTCCATCCTATGTCATAACAGGGAAGAGCTTGTTGGGGTGGAGTGTATAGCTTTATGGAGTTTGTTGTTTCTACGTTCAAAGACGCTACTTATCATTGGCGTGGGCCTCTTTATAAACAGATTATGAAGTGGTGACTTGTGAGCTTGGAATTTACATGAATCAGGGAGCAGGAAATTTGAAAAGAAGGATCACTTCACTGCTTCATTTGCATGGAAAATAAATTATAAACAAAACGTACCGACGTAGAAAATCAAGACGTACCAATGAAGAAAATAAATTATAAACAAAAAAATTCCTGCGTGAACTCCATGTAAATGCATGATTGACCAGCGTGACCACAAGGGAGTAACGGTTTATTAATTAATTTGTCAATGAAATGAAGGGAAAAGGAAGGCGGCTGAACCTAATGGAAATAATGGATGACAAGCTTTTGAAAAAACAGGAAAATGACGAGTGTGAGAGCACACTAAAAAGAAGAGGAAAAGGTACGGTGGCTGGATAATAATTATAGATGGGGTTCCCTCGTTGTAGCAAATTGTAAGATTCTCGTTTACCTCCATCTATGTTGATAATTTTGTTATGGGTCCTTGAACTCCTATGAATATCATCTCAACCAATTCATGCCGATGATGATTAGACGCCGATATAATAGGCCGATATCACCCACAATCACAATTTTATTTTTTCTTTTTTGACTAGGATCATGTAAATGATGAACAGCTGTATATAGAATCTCTCTCTCTTTCTCAATTGAAGTCATTATCTTCGCCTATATAATTACAAGAAACAAGGTATCCAATGTCTTATCCTTCTTTGCCTTATTTTTTTTCACTTTTTGTTCTCCTTTTTTCCACTGATTTAACTTGGTAAATATACTGTTAGTCAAGAAATTTATGTTCAACGTGATCATAAAATCATTATATTGTACTAACATTACCCATATTTAATATTCCAAGTTACATATATATATGACTGGTGGTGAATTGAAGATAAGGATTGCAGACTTCATCTTCAATCAGCTTGGGATAAAAGAGGTGATAAAGCATATGACAACGTAATAGATAAGTATAATTCAGAAAAAGTTAACAAAAGAAACAAGTGAATGGATATTCTTTTCCCTATGCTTTTTTTTGTGGGAATTGTTTAATTTGCCTCCGATCTGTTTGGTACGTAAAATTCAAAATTTTGGTAGGGTAGCAAGCAACTGGCGAGGCCAAGGCTGATAGTTACAAGTTCAGATATTATGATCGTCCGCACTGGAGGCGTTGGCTCCACATCAGTATGCTTCATGCATAAACCAAGTTGTCTGCAATAAGGAACTAATATTCCTTCTTTTGTTCTTTAGTTTTTGGTCAATTTGCTTAACAACTGCATGCGTCCGTGATCAAGCATGAAGCATATCGTATTATGCTTCATATCTTAACTATAATAAGATAATACGATAGTTTTTCATATCGTATTATAGAGATTAAAACTATAATTGCGAAAGTGTATCTGAATTCATATCAATATTCTCAATTTTAGAGTTTGACTATGGATTTTTTAAGGTTGAATGTAGTGGCAACATATCTTCATTATTGATGAAATAAAAGAAAAGTATATTTTTTTTATATTAGCCCTGAGATTATAACCCTAATAGATATAAAAAACTCTAAATCATTGGGTAGGTCATACTATTTATTTTTATCTCACCAATCATAAGATACATTAATCATAAACTTTTATAAATCACTTAATTTAATAAAATTAACCTAATATAATAGCTTCTAATAATAATTATTAAAAATATAAGCTTATATAATCTAATTAAAATCTAATAGGAGTTTTATTGAGGTCGTCAAAAACGATCTCTGATCATGTAATATCTTAATGTCTGGTTGTCATGCACAACTTGTGAAATGTGATTGGTTCACTTTTGCACGCTTACCTTTCTTTACTCATTAAAAATAGAAAAAAAAATTGAAATCCTTTTGTTCTAATAATTAAAATCATTCAGTGCAATCTTATTAAAAGTACATAAATTTATTACAATACCAATATTGTTTTTAAAATAAATATTTATATAACAGAAATAAATGAATTGTTGCGTAAAGACAGTGCTCTCTATTATGTGATTACTATAGTTTTACTTAATCTGAATTTTGAGTGGTACACTGACGGAAATATGATTCAAACTATTCAAACATTTGAATAAAGTCTTTAAATATTGTTGTTGAGATGAAATAGGAGTATATCCTAGTCATAAGACTTGAAACACATTGTTTTCTAGTTATTTGTAAACCTATAAAAACATAAAGTATTATCAATAATAATTGATGAGGCAGTGTGTATCTAAAATTTTTAATAATAACATTGTGGTATCAGAGCCATTGTCTAAAGCCACTAAAACAAGAAAAATGAGTATTCTTATCAAGGTTCAAATTAAGACACGTCTAGCAAGTTTATAGTATGGCCATTGGTGCATCTTCATCGATTCCATCACAACCTACCATTCCTATTTTTTATGGTGATAAATATGAGTTTTGGAGTGTTAAAATGAGAACTTTATTTCGGTTACAAGGGTTATGGGATCTGGTCCAGTATGGTTATGATGATTTCACAAGACCAACTAATGAAGAAGAAGAAGAGCGTTTAAAGGAGACAAAGAAATAGGATGCAAAAGCCTTATATTTCATTAAGCAAGCCATGCATGAAACTATATTATCGCGTAGCGTATTGCAGCAGCGATGACTTCTTTGGAGGCTTGGCAAATATTGAAGAAAGAGTATCAAGGTTTTACGAAAGTGATAACTGTGAAATTGCAGTCTCTCTGCAGAGATTTTGAGACATTGCTTATGAAGAATAATGAATTAGTACAAGATTATATTTCACGTGTTAGTAGCATTATAAACCAATTGAAAATTTATGGTGAGGATATATATGAGATACTGGTTGCTAAGGTTTTACGGAACTTACCAACAAAATTTAATTATATTGTTGCAGCTATAGAAGAATCGAAGGACCTATCACTATACTCATTTGATGAATTGATGAGGTCTTTACAGACTCATGAAGTACGAATTAATAGGCCACAAGAACAAGCTGATGATCAAGCTTTTGCAGTCAAAGACAAGGTTCAAAATCCCAATAGGTTTGTCACTGATCAGAATGATCATAAATAGAAAACAAGCTTTAGCAAGGGTTATAATCAAGGACATGGCAAAAACTCTTCATGTGATAGAGGTCGTGGCCATGGATAAAGTGGAGTGCAATGTTACCATTGTCATCTGTTCGATCATATAGAAGCAAATCACCGTCTCAAAAATCAGTCCAACGATGGAAATCACAATGAAGAAGAGGAAGGAATTCTATTCATGGCCAGGACACCACCACCAGCTAAATAAATAACACCACTTGGTTTGTTGACAGCGGCTATTCACACCATATGACAGGTGATCAGTCAGTTTTCAACAGTTTGGATAAGACTCAAAAACGGCTAATCTAGTTGGGTGATAATAAGCAAATTACAGTAGAAGAAAAAGGAATAGTTTTTGTGCCAATGAGTAATGGTAAGCCAAAGTTTATTCAAAATATCTTATATGCACCGAACTTAGCACATAATTTGTTGAGTGTGGGTCAGTTGATAAAAAATGGTTATTAAATATTCTTTGATGATGGTTCTTGTGAGATCAAGAATAAGCGAACTGGTCAGATCTTACCTTATATTCAAATGATAACTAATAGAATGTTTCTATTAAAGGTAACATCAATTGAGCATGCATTCTTAGCTAAGCAAAAATAGGAAGAAATAACCAAACTTTGGCATCTAAGGTACGGTTATTTACATATGGCTGGACTACGGTTACTTGGGCATAAAGAGATGGTGTATAGGTTACCAATGATAGAATTTATAGACGGTGTGTGTCAAGGGTGTATTTTAGGAAAACAACATAAGCAGTCATTTCCTATATGATAATCTTGGAGGGCATCTAAATGTCTAAACTTAATTCATGTAGACTTGTGTGATCCTGTACAAACAGAGTCACTTGGTGGGACTAAATATTTTTTGTTATTTATTAATGATATAAGTCGTATGAGTTGGGTATTTTTTCTTAGCATGAAATCTGAAATATTTGACTTATTTAAGAAGTTTAAAGCTTTGATTAAGAAGTAATAAGGGTGTGAGATTAAGACTCTATGAGCTGATAGAGGCGGACAATTCTTATCGATTAAGTTCAACCAATTTTGTGAAGAGCATGGAATACGAAGGGAATTGACTGCACCTCATACTCCAGAACAGAATAACATTACTGAGAGAAAGAATTAAACTATTGTAAAATGTGCTGTCTTTAATCAAACACCATATGAAACTTGGTAAGAGAGAAAACCTTTGGTAAGGCATCTCAAAGTTTTTGGTTGCCTTGCTTATGCATTGCATGATTCACAATCTAAATTTGACTTTAAGTCTGATAAATGCATATTTATTTGCAATTGTTCCTAATCTAAGGCTTATCAACTGTATAATCCTCAAAATAAAAAAGTTTCAATTAGAAGAAATATAGTTTTTGATGAAAGTGTTTTTTGGAAATAGAGTGATAATAGTGCAGATATACAGTCAGGAAGTCTAAAAAGCCCAACTTTTGAACCTGTACCTTTACTACAATAGACCATGAAAGATAAAGCACATCATCTTGTTAGTGTGTATGCTCTAAAAATCATTCGTATTGTCAATTTTAGGGCTTCTGATCTTGTATAAATATTTTATTTATTAATCAAAGAGATTGTTCTTTATTTACATACGTTTGCTGCTTCTTTTATTTTTCAAACAATGATGAAGAATGTATGTAAATTGTTCAGATAATTTTATTTAATTATTAAATAAATTATCAAATCATTCTATATGTACGTGGTATTGATTAGGCAACTATATCACATAGTAGGCATACTAGATACCGCTTAATAATATATATGATAATATATGTAGGCTGACAATATGAGTATTATCATAAGGGCATTAGTATTGATTTATAATTAAAGAACTATTTATCGAATGAGACTAAATATCAATGAATCACATGGTATGTATGTAGTCAATGATTTATCGATAGATTATAATAATGTACGACGTAATCCTTTGACCTAAGATGTTTAGAATCGAACTCTATGTGGATGAGTATATATCATATAGTGTATACGTGTAGGGCTAATCACGCTTTGTACAAGAAGCTGATTTGGGTATGCTTTATTTATATAAGTGTTTGATTGACAGTCAATATATGATCCGTTGACTCGACATATTAGACTAAGAAATCCTATCGCCTCTGTTTGAGTCGAGTGCTTAATCGAATGTTGATATGATGTCTTGATTATAAGTCTGTGGCCATAGCATAATATTAACATATGATCGATGATTTGAAGTAGTATTGAGATTAGGATTTTGACAGTCCATGAACCCTATCTCGATCAGGATATGACGACGGAAGGATATTACGACGGAAGGATATTATTCACACGTTACGTGCAATCAAGAAAATATTTGATGAAGATATTTTTTCATCGTGACTTAGGGACTATGACGCATTATTAGATACTAACCATAGTCGATGAGCAACTGAAATATTCGGCACATATTCACGGCTAAGTCACGATGAACCTTCATGATCCATCAAAATTCTCGAACGCTTCTTCACATGAGAGAGAGATTAAAATATTATCGAGAGAGGGCCAGCACACTTATAATAATATAGAAACAGATCGAAATCGATACGTATAATGGTTATATGTATTAAATACTCTTTAAAGTGTTAAAAAGATGATATAATGATATCATAAGGTAATTTAATATAAATTACTTGTCAAAAATTGATAATATTGATTATCAAATATGTTAAAATATAATTTTAAGGCAAAATGGTGAAAATTGAATGAAATAGTTTTATTAGTATAAAATGGCTATTTTACCCCTAATGTGATATATGTGTGTAGTTTATTGTAGATTACACATTTAAATTTAATAATTTTAATTATTAAATATATTAAAATATGATTTTAATATAAAATGATAAAATCTAAATTAAAGTATTTAATTTAGATAGAAAAGATCATTTTACCTTTATGTATAAATATGACCAAGGGCATTGTGATAATTATATCATATTTATGTATTTTATGAAAATATATTATATTAATTAATGAGTTAATTAATGAGACAAATATGTAATTATTTTAATTATTAAATAATTAAATAAAAATTGATAAATTTTAATGGTTAACATTTAAACATATAGATGAATGTGATTGGTCCACATGTTTTTAATTTTGTCAAAAGCCTATTAGTTACTTTTATATCATGGTTGTATCCATGTAAAATGATTTTGGTTGTATCACATGATTTTTAATTATTATATTATATTTATATGATAAATATAAATTAAAATAATTGAAAATTAAAATATATATATATATATGTATTATCATTTTCTTTTAATTTTGGGAAGAAAAATTAAACAAAAATTGAGTCTCTCTCTTAATTGAAGTTCGGTCACCAAGGAGAAGCAATTGGGGTTGGTGTCAAGTGGAGAGGAGTTAGGCTTCAAGCTCTCATCTCCATCAACACAACTAGTCTTATAAAAGCCCTAAGGTAATTCATTGAAAACTCTTATGTTTTCCTCCAATTAGCCTAGGGTTTTTATGTTAAAAACTTATAATTATGCATGATTAGGCCATAAAACCTTCAAGTGGTATCAGAGTATGATAAGTTCATGATTTGGTTGCTTATATGATTGTGGTTTTGGGAGAAAACACAAAAAGGTGCCATTTGGAAAAGTTTGTTTCCATCTTAGTTTCCATGGAGTGAAATTGGTTTTCACCACTTCCATGATATTTTTAAGATATGTTATAGGTAATGGAATCTTAGGAATGTTGGTTGGATTGGTAAAAATGAAAAAATTTGAGTTTGGAACTCATTTTGGTGTAAAGGTGGCATATTGGTGCACACTGGGCTTGGAGAAGTGTTTTTGTTTACCAAATGGGGTTGTTAATGCGTTTGGACATTTTTGACAAGTATTTGTATGTGTTATGAAGTGTTTTGAGTCTTAGTTTTGGTTTGAAAACATTTGAATTTACAGGGATAAAATTTGGAAAATTCAGGTGCAGGGGCATAAGGCCCCTATTTTTTTTCGACTAGGCGCGTGCAGCACACGCGCGCACCAGTTTGCTAGCAGCTTGACATGTGGTGCCCTTCCCTGCAGGCACGTGTGCTGCACGCCGCCCACCCAACGCGCCCACTGCTTGCACCCAACCCTGTCTTTAGTCGTAAAATATTTTTTCGATATTTTTTCGTGTTGTCAAATTTCGGACACATCTCGACTCGCATTTTAAGTGATGTTTGTAACGCCTGATCCAAGTCTGTCAACAATATTGTCCGCTTTGGCCCAACCCTTGGGGCCTCACGGTTTTGTTCT
>JAVXUL010164155.1:0-11013 GCA_035590515.1 Trichilia minutiflora | reverse complement strand
TTTGGTAATTGTTACCAAAACCTTCCTTCTCCAGCTAACTCAGATGGAAAGTGATTGGCAATGTGGGTGTGGGTGATATGTTTAAAATATGCTGAAAAGATAAAAAAATTTATACCATTAAAATTATTCTAAAATTAAAATAAGTTACTAAATATCGATAACATCAGCCTAACAAGCAAGAAACACTAGATTATTTTGTTTTATCTCAAAGTTAAAAGTATCTTCAACTTTTGATTTGGTAAGGAACAGACGGAACCAAATCCAAAGAAAATACAACAACAATAATCACATGTTATTTTTGTTTTGAGATAATAATGATCTTCTGTTGAGATCCAATTAATAAGTTATAGTTTTGTTAGCTATAAAGAACGATATCACGTTTTCATAACAATATTATTAACATTTTCGGTAGACAAAAAGAAAAGAAAGAAAAGAAAGTCATTAGATACCAAAGCAAATTATTATATGGTTATTATTATTTGAAAGGAGAGTACAAATTCATCTCAAATTAAAAAAACAGGATTCTAAATTTGAAAAGGAAAAAGAAAATATCCAAAAATAAGAAATAAATTATGAGTCTCTTTTCGATGGTCGGCAGCAGCCATTGAAGTGGGTTTACTTCATATCATTCAATTTTCAAAGTCCCAACAAATCCCGTGATAAAATACCTAACTTTTTTTTTTAAATAAAATAAAATACCCATTTTGCTTCAAGAAGGTGAAAAGGAAATTAACCCAGAAATATTGAACGTAGAAAAATCAATGCTCGGCTTACTTCGTTCATATCATATTATGTAAGGAAGCCACAAACTGATAGTTTCTTTTGGACTTAATACTTTGAACATTTCAATTTGGTTAAAATCATGGATATTAAAACAATTTTTTTTCAAAAAAAAATTCTAAATAAAGAATTGTTGTAAGAAAAGAGTGATTTAGAATTACGTTAGGAATCTTATGAGTTCACGTTGTGTATAATTAGTTATCATTATTTGAGTTGTAATTATAATAATGTATTAGCAGATCAGAAGCGTAAGTCTCCCTCTCTTACAAATTTGCACCTAGTTGATTTGTGAGAGGAGATGAAGATACTCCTCTCTCTAATGATAAACAATTAAAAGTTAAAAACAATGGAAGACAATTAATTGTTTATATCATAATTTTATAATGCTGAAAGAGCATGTAGAATTCAATAGACTAAAGTTATCATCTTCAGTCAATTAGTAAACCGACTTTCGGAATCTGCATTGCAGTTAAACTCAAAATCTTCAGCTGCCTATTTCCTCGCAGTGAACTGGCTACTGAACATCCTCAACAATATGTTTACAACTTCATTGTCCCATATCTATATACACAGTTATTATACGAGGAAAAACTCGGCACACTGAATTTTCCTAAAGAATCCCAATGTATAAAACTGCCATGTGAAAGGAGTTGGACAAGAATGGAGGCGTCTCTAATTGCAGATGTATGTAGCTTCACTATATTGGGATTAATTATGCAAGGAAAGCTTGGTTGACAAATCTGTAATGTAATAAATGTGCAGTATATTTACCTACCCCTTTTGACGAGTTTTGGACTTTTGCACATACGGATACTCAAGGGAGTGACCTCCACTAGCTCATCTTCTTGAATGTATTCTATGCAATCATCCAGACTATAATCCAGGGGAGTATCAAGAACCACTGTGTAAAAAAAGTTCTGAATTATTTAATGCAGTAGGCCAAACCTTACTAATCTTATGCATGAACTTGTAAAAATAAAAATTAACATTAAAGAGTTGGCAAAAGGAAGAAAAATATGAGAGGGAGAGAATGATCATAAATCATGAACAAGTTTCAGCTCAGTATAACTTTCAAACTCAGAAGCACCATTAAAACTATAATTGCAAAAGGTCCACTAGTCTTGAATGCTGTGAATAACTTATCAAAACAGAAACAAGGAAAAATAAGCTTGGGTGCAAATACAACAAACATCTAGTTGGAGCCAAACCAAGTTAATTTCTTCACCAAGTTTTTATTACAGTAAATGTTTGTCTCTTGATTCTTATGTGCTTTCACTATTTTCTTATTTCTGATCATTTACTAGCCGTATTCGATCCATTTGCAACCTTAGTTGTAGCTTACAGAAGTAGATGGAGGGTCGTCTTGCATAGTAATCAGCAATGCAGACAGAAGAGAATGTACGCAGGGCATATAATTTATAAAGAATAATACTAAAGATACAAATTTTTTATACAACCTCTCGTACAAAAATTAACGTGGCCTGATAGTATTGGCTGCCCCTTGGTCCACATCATTTATTTTTGGTAATTGCATTAATTTTGTGTTTTTATTAATCATTTATTAATTTTTATTAATCAGTTTCTACACAAGAGCTTGTATAACAGTTTGTATCTCTATCACTACTCTTTTATAAATACCATGTTTGATCATCTTCACTAATATTTTTGATATTAGAAATACTTATGGCTCATAAAAGTAAACAGAAAGTATCAGAAAGATTATTTTCCTAACATTGATTTTTGACCAATTTAGTGTGAATCTTTGTTGCCTGAGAATATTTAAGCTTTTCATTTGGAGAATACGAATGACAACCAACTTCCTATCATGTGCATTAAAATTGTAACTAATGCATGTGATAAGGGATTCATAGACGGCCCTTCTCACTCTCATTTTAAGTAACTGTGTAAAGGCGTCAATTTTAAAGAAAAAAATATGTAAAAGCATCACTTATCCATGAAACACAGAAAGTGCTAGAAAATTGAAGAGCTCAAATTATTCTATTCTCCATAACAGAAGCGTAAAGGTTAAGCTGCTTCTCACCAGTCTGTTCTTTGTTCGAACGTATGTTTGTGGCTGCTTTTTTCTTACATACATTAAGAGACAAGTCACCAGGACGTTGATGGATGCCTACTATTTGACCTTTGTAAACTTCCACACCGGGACCAATAAACATCTGCCCCCTTTCCTGTGAGCTAGAGAGAGCATACGAAGTAGTTGTTCCATCCTCAAATGCAACCTGCGAATCAATCCAGTGATTTAATTTGGTAGCATTTACATAGGTAAGAGACATTCAAATTCCCAAAAGAAATGGGAAGTCCATCACATTTCTATAAATTGTAACCACAAAAACCTGAGCAACATAATTATCTTTGCAATAGAAAATAATCTATTTCAACGATTAATATGCATTGAACCAAGTATAGTGTAGTTATATTGATTCCTATCTATGAAGTGCTAAACCAGGATAACTTAAGACCATTTATTTTCACTACATTCTAAGAAGTTCAAAATTACCAATGAACCCTGATCTCTTGTAGAAATGTCACCAGCCCAAGGTCCATAGGTATCAAACATTGTATTCAGAATTGCTGTGCCACGTGAAGCTGTCAATATTGCATTTCGCAATCCAAGAAGGCCACGAGTTGGAATCTTATACTTAAGCAGTGTTGTTCCTTCCGACCTGGTGCACCAATAAAGTCTCAATGTTAATACTTGTCACATTAGTAAGGAGCAACTACAAGGAAGAGCTGCCATTGCTCAAATTTTACATGGAAAAACAAAACCGGCTGGTAATAGATCTGTGTCATTGTCATATGGAAGGGGGGAAAACACTGTACAGCAAATGCACTAAAAAAACAAAGAATTTCATGGGTAATCAACTTCTAAAAAAAGAATTAACGGCACGCATATGCTATTAATCACATGAAGAACAGTACATGAAGAACAGTGACAGCTGATAAGTGGATATAGAATGGATCCGCCTTTATCAATAACAGGTAGCAAAAAAATGAAACTGAAAATATCATATGAAACCCAAAGAAACATCCTTATCAGCTGGAAGTGTCAGATCATCAAATCATTTAACCTAGTATCCTAAAGATAATGATGGTCAAGGTATCTCTCAACTGGAAGTCTTAGTATGCACTGGTTTTTCTTTCTTGATACATGATCAAAGAATGTACACACAAGAGTGAATGAACACATGCATGCAAATATAAATGTGCATAATTCAAGTCCATGTTGATAACCCATTTTAAAATTAAATTAGAAAACATCTATAATCCAGAAGTTCAACTCTAGTTCCATATATTACATACAACTTGTACCTTCTATAGTTAACACAAAAACGTTCAGATAGTATACAAATAAAACACAGAGGGGAAAAGGAATCACGCACCCAACTCCCTGCATATCAAACATCTGCCCACGCCTTTTGCCAAGAAGCTCAACCACAGACCCCATATGTTCTTCCGGTACCTCTACAGTCGCGATCTACAGGTAAGCATCAATTTGAGAAAGAAATGATCAATAAGACAAAACTAAGAAACTGTTTTTCTTATTATCAAGCATTTGAAAAATTCTTGGTATCATCCTCAAATCATGGCTTTACAATTTCATAAATAAATATGATGCAAAAATGAAATGTACTGCCTTTTCAGTTCTTTTCTTGAAAATGAAATGTGTATCATTGCAGGCCATGTGTTGCCTTCTTCTTTTCATACATGTGCATATATACAATCCATTCCAATGGAAATTTACTGAGAAAAATGAAACGGTGGTGGCTAAGAGAAGCTTCAAGGATGAAAAAGCAAATGTCAGTATGACATCTCCATGTTATTATAGTAAAACGTCTGATTAGTTACCACATACCATGTTGTAATTTCTTGCAACGATCCATAATATGCTGTTTCAATTATGTGTTTAACTTTGTTTCTTCTCTAAGTATGCGTGTGTATAACCACAAAAATGAGGGACTGGCAAATATAAATTAGTGTAATATTACAGCCATCTGCGCAAAATTTAAATATCTTACACTACTTGAAAACTCTACCACTAAAGTTGAAATTCTTATGTAAAACTCTAAAACAGAAGTTGAAATTGTAACTTCAAAACTCTAGCATAAAACTTAAAATATCTAATAGAAAACTTGAAATGTCATCTGTGTGGTAGTGAATCCATGAAAATGCAAAACCATTCTGATGAAAGGAGAATAATTACCCTTTTACACCCAGACCTATTTCAAATATGAAAATTCAGATGAGAATATCACCTCATATGGTTCCAACAATTTGTCATTGACCTTCTTATTAATCACTTTTGGAGGTCCCACCACAAATTCATATCCTTCTCGGCGCCTAAAATGAAATATGCTTTTAGAAATAACATGATGAAAAGATGGAAGATCAATAAAATACCATACTCTTACATGTTTTCTATCAATATAGTAATGTGCAAAGTACCCCGCCCACTAACAATAAATGTATCAGCCGTTTCACCATCTTCAACTTTCATAGCCAAATTCCGTTCAAGCTCACGGTAAAGTCTATCTCGTAAGTTCCTGCTAGTAACATACTTTCCCTGAAAAGAACAGAACTTATATATAACCATTAAGGTCACACCTACAAAAGGAGATACTTTTTGAATGCATAAGCGTGCAACTAACATTGTAAAGTAGGCATAAATCCAGAAGCGGAGGTGTCAAAACATACAATGAGGCAAACTATTTACAAAAAGATCGTCATGCCAAGAGGAAAAAAAATCATTAGATTCCTTTTCTTTATTTTGCGGGTCAAATGATTGAAAAAAAAAAAAAACAGACAACACTCTAATACTTGAACCCAAGCTCACTCAAAAGATTTTGAACAACCATTTTGAATTAAAAGCAACACATAATAGAACCCCAAAATGATAGCTAATTTTTATTTAAGAAGTGCAACTTCACCTCTTGACACTACTAGAAATTAGCCTCAAAGTAAACCTCATGGGGAGAAAGAGGTTAAGTGCTTTTAGGGAAAGCCTGTACACAGCTTGCAGAGTTTCTATCAATAAACATACCTCGCGGCCAACAAATGGTGATGTATTTATAGAGAAGGACATTTTGACGGTTGGTTCTTCCACTTTAATGGCTGGCAATGGTTTTCCAGATATTTTATCTGCAATTGTCTCCCCAATCTGATGAAAGAAATAGAAGTCAAGTCAAGACAGATACACATAGCAACAAGAAAGAATTTCTAAGATGAAATTTTTACTGTAGTTACAAATTGATATACTATGAAAACTAATGACAAAATGAGAATAACAGTTAAACAAAGAAAATTTGATCAATTCTTACCTGGATATCATCAATTCCACAAACAGCACATATATCACCAGCTTCTACACTTTCAGCAGGAACCCTGCTGAACTTTTCATACACAAAAAGCTCACTGACTCTTGCATATCTACACGAATCTTCCGAGGTGCATACCTTAAGGAATAAAAATTAAATGATTATAAGAAACAAGAGACGGCTTGGTTTCTTTTTCCATATATGATATCAAAATTCCAAACTGATTCATCCAAAATAGACTTTGGCTCCATTTGTCATTGTGGTATGGTGGCTCGATGGAAACATAAAAATGTGTGGGTACCATTAAAAATTGGTGTTATCAAACACTTTTTTAGTTTTTCTTTCAAAGAATAGCGAAAGCACCACAATCCCAAATGCAACATTGAGAAAAATAGGTTAAGGGCTGGTTTAGCATTGCCCTAGATTATAAAATTTTCTTCTACTTTTGTTGAAGAATAATCAGCTGTAAAGAGAATAAATCAAGTGTTTTGTAAATTTTATCGTCAAAAGTATTGTGAGTTCAAAAGTAGTTTATATGCGTTTAGTAAATTTTACTATTAGCATGATGTGATAATCAAATGACCAAAATGTAAACAATATCGAATGACTATAGTGTAATTATTTTTGCCCAATTATTTATTTTCAAGAAATAAAAAGCATAAGAAGTAGAAATATAACAAAGAGAAAAAGAAAAAATCTTATTTAGGTTTCGATGATTTTGTTTCTTAATTAGGTTGATTTTGATAATATTTTCAGGTTAATATTGAGTTTGCATAATTTATAATAGGATATATTTGGAATTATGTCTAAGGGTGAAACTGCTTTCCACACTAAATTCTGAAAAGCAACTTTTGCATTTCTTCTCAAAACCTACTGTAGGACAAGGTGATTTTCCCAAAAGTTATTTTGAAAAATTGTCTACTCTTACAATAATCTCAAACAGCCTAAATCACCAGAAAAGTGTGAATCGATTCCTGCCACTACTATAAAGCATCCGTGAAAATTGTCAAATAGACATATTAGAAGGTGATCATATGGGCACAATGAACTTTGGTTCAAATCCACAACTTTCCTCATCTTTTGGTGAAAATTTAATTGTATAAGCTCATGAGCAACCTCCAATTCAAAAGAAACTCACCCTCACTTCCGTTCCTCTTCGTAGAACTCCTGCATGCAAGCGACCAATAGCTATTCGTCCTTTATGTTCATCATACTCTAGGTTTGTAGCCTAAAATAAGTCAACAGCAAATTTAGACAATTATGTTAAAATTGAAAATAATATAAATAATCCAATCAAGATCAAGAGAAGAACTTAGGCGATTTTTAAGATTATAATTACAACCAAGGAAATCCTGAGAACTATGAGATAGCAAACATATAATTAATGTGCTCAATATTCTGGACAGGCAATATTGTACGGGATTCATTTAATTTCTTTTGCTATTCAATCTGTTTCTCATGGTATCTGTTATTCTTCCACCTTTTATTGTTCCTGAGACTGTGGTGAGTTAGACCAGATGTTACTCAATAAAATCAGAAAGAAAGTAGATAAGTTCTGGGCTCACAGTTTTTCTACTTTCAAATTCATTGAAGGTGGTTACCATTGATTACTCTTTTCAAAAGCTCACATCTAATTAAAGAAGCCTACTAGCTCATGGCAGAAAGGTCTCACACATAAAACTCAATTAATTCATGTTGATGTTTAGAATTATTCCCACACTTGTAAGACTATAATTCTTGCAGAATTTTGTGAAACCATCTGCCATTAAATTAGAGAACAGGATAAGCAACTCAGACAAACATAAAAGAAAAATAAAATTATGTTGAAACAGCTATACAAGAACAACGACTAACAAGCATTTGCAGTGCACCATCTTTCTCGATACATGGTCCAGGTATGCATCTGATGATAGACTCAAAAAGTGGCCCAAGATCATCTGCCAAATTGTCAGGAGAAAGCCCTGCCTTTCCTTGGATACCACTTGCATATATTGCTTGGAAATCACACTGCACGTGTAACATTAAATTTGTACTAAGATTTAGACTTTAAAAGCTATTACTTGATGGCAGTAAACATCAGTAAACCTTCAAAGACAAAAGGGAATAAATTTGATAATTCCGTTTTTCACGAGGTTTAGAAAACATTCCTTACAATCATTGTGTTTAATATTTAGCCAACACTCTCTACTATATTAGGCACAAGATAGTTTCAAAATATAACTCTGTATTTGATTAGCATACATGGTTACAGCACTACAGTACCTGTTCATCTGTTGCATTTAGTTCAATAAATAGCTCAAAAGTGCAATTGATGACATAATCTGGACGAGCTGAAGGTCTATCAATCTTGTTGACCACCACCACAACAGCTAGGCCAAATTCAAGGGCCTTCTTCAGAACAAATCTTGTCTGTGGCATTGGACCCTCAACAGAATCAACCTACAATGGAAATGAGCTGTTAATCTACTAGTGGAAGACAGTGCCATTAGTTATTCTGAGAAATATTAAAATAACAAGGAGCATACCAAAAGGAGGCAAGCATAGAAAGAAATTCAAAAACGTTTTATGAAATAGCATCAAGTATCATGCTAATTTCAGTCAACTAGGGAATCGGTCATTCTCAATTCATAAATCCATTTACACGTAAGAAAAGCCGGAATCTGACTTTTAAATTTTATAGGAAGTTAAAATCCACATAAATTGAAACCAATTTCGAGCTTCACCAATCTCTAGATTCCAACCAACGGAAACAATATAAAAAATTGGGAAGGTTGGGAAAAAGAACTTTAATGTAACATAAAGTAACATTACCATATCATTTTGATCCATAGTAAATACATGATTTGATGAATGAATTTTCAAGACCAGATACAAATTAGAAATAAGAAATAAATTTTTTTCCCAGTTGGATGATAGAAATATTGGAGACCAAATCAAAGTAGAAATGAGTACCAAACCGATGATGGAGATTTGTATGCACACATAAAAACAAATATATCATGTCAATAATGAAAAATGTGGCATCCAAGTAACAAAAGATGTAAAACAGTACCACTAGAAGAACTCCCTCCACCATATTCAGGATGCGTTCCACTTCACCTCCAAAGTCTGAGTGTCCCGGAGTATCTATTATATTGATTTTTGTGTCATTGTATGTGATAGATGTATTTTTGCTAAGTATTGTAATTCCCCTCTCACGTTCAAGTTCGTTTGAGTCCATTATCCTCTCCTGTACAAATTGGTTATCACGAAATACCTGCACAACAGAATATGCACCATTTATCACCATATCATTAAGCTGCAATATTTGAGGGAGTTGCAGGGTAATGAACAAGTTATTGGTACACTTGCTGGAAATTTGAAGGTATTCAGATTACAAGCTCTCATCCTATTTGAGTGTTAAGTTAAAATCGGAAAACTTTGGATTTTCTATGAATTCATGATTGCATAAAGGGAAAAAACAATTAATTATAATACAGAACAAAACAAACAAACTTTAGCTATTATTTGTTAAAATTTTTGTATTGGTATGTTTATTTGACTCATATTAGCAGTTTGAAAACTAATTCTGCTGACACCAAGAAGTAGCTAATGAAACAATTTATTTGCTTAGAGGAAATCAGTTTGGCATGGCATGAGTTTATCAAGATATTACCTTAGCTTGTTTCAACATGGCATCAACCAGAGTCGTCTTTCCATGATCTACATGAGCTATAATTGCTATATTCCTTATATCACTCCTCCTCATCAACTGACTCTTCTTCTCTGTGGCAAAATAACATCAATGTATTCAATAATTCACAAAGCAACATACATAAAACAGGTAAACTTGTACATAAAGTCCTAGATTACTCTTTTTATACTAACAGATATGTACTAAGACTATCAAAGTAAACTCATAAATGGAATCCTAAATTACATTTTTTTCCAAATTGATTATTCGGTAGGAAAAAAATTCACATAACAATAACGATTCCAAAAACTGTTAGGATACTAAAATAATTTCCATCAATTGAATAAACCAGAAAAACAAAATGTTTCCTAAATGCAAAACAAATGTCAGATAATAATAAGCAAAAGTATATTTAATGCAACAACACAAGTCCTCAAGTTGAAGAACCAAGCTGCTATATACAAAGAATATTCACGAACCAGAACTAGTCACAGAAAGACAATTAAACTTTAATTAAGCAAAAACAAAAATAATGAGAAAGTGCATTACGTGCAGCCGTTTCGGTAGCTTCAGAAACGGAGCATCTGATTGGTCCGTGACAGTGAGTTGTTATACTGGTACGAAATTTAAGAGTCGAGCCGGTGGTTGGAAACGGAGATAATTTGAAACCAAAGTGATGTTTCCTTAGCAAAGGAAAAGAAGATGAAGAAGAAGGTGTTCTTGGTTTAAGTAAAGAGAAGGGAGAGTTGCTGAAGTTAATTGCCATCTCCATTTTCGCTCTGTATCCCTCGCTCCCTGTTGCGAGGGAGAAACGGAGGATTTGCTAATTGAGGCTATTATCGCGAGTCACGAATAAATGAGGTTGCTGTTTAATTTAAATGAAATTTGGGAATTTGGAATAACAAGAAAAAAAAATAAAAATAAAAATAAGGCAGGTGTTAAGTTTGGGCAGTTTTTCAGTTGCGAAGGCCCAACTTTTGACACGTCATCGTGTGGACATATTTGGACTTGGGCCCATATAACCATAAAACTATATGTTATTAGTTTTGAAGAAACGAACATAGAGAATTTGACAATATCCAATTCCCATGCATACTCTTTTTCCCGCCAATTTGTTTCATTGTTCGATTAAACCTCAACAATCTCTCCCGCCATTTAACTCAAAATTACTCAATTGCACATTAACAGCGTACCCAAAATCCCAATTCCCCCAAGTTTGTTTCTTTTCGA
>JAVXUL010164144.1:0-13185 GCA_035590515.1 Trichilia minutiflora | reverse complement strand
CCGTAATCAATCCACAGGTCTCTGATTGCTATTTGTTTTTATGTCTACTCACTGAGTATTTTCAAATACTCACCCCTTACTTTCTCATTTCAGGATAGTGTAGTCGGGCGAGGCATAGCGTAGCTAAAGAGTGATTCAGTAAGTTTTCAGGTACTCGACTCAAGTTTTTACATTATGGTCCACTGTGTAGAAAATTGAATTGTAATAAAAGATATTTTATGTATTTGGCTTGGCTAAGAGTTCTATGTATTGTATTTTTGTAAAAATACAGAGATTGATGTATGTATACGAGTGAAAATCTTCCATTTTTCATATTTTGTGTTATTTTTGGTTAATAATTTTGAAAACAGGTAATAATGCCTAGCGGGTTTTAGGTGTGCATCCGAAGTAATAGGATGTATTTCTGGAATTCGCGACGGTTGCCACGTAGCTGACTAGGGTCGGGGCGTGACAAAATAAGTCATCCATCCTTAGCAACAAGTATTTGTTCTTAATAATTACCCTATTTAGCTTCAATAGTATATAAATAATCTCAATGTTCTATCTTTCTTCTTAATGAACAACATAGGTGTACCCTATAGAGATATGTTGGGTTAAATAAAGCCCTTATCAATCAAATCTTAAACACTTTTAACTCTGTAAGTTTAACTGATATCATTTGATACAATGACATTGAGATCAATATAGTACCTTGAACCAATTCAATACTGAAATTGAACTCTCGATCCGATGGTAAGACAGGTAATTCTTTAAAAATACATTATTCTAGTGAATACCCTGAAGCTGAAGTGTTGATTACATGTTTCAGGTATGCTTAACATCTTTTTCTTATCAGCCTTTAAGCTTCTAATATTAAAATTACATAAGTGGGTAAATACATTCTGTTCACCCATCATTACTACTTCTGATTCATCCCAATCTTTTGAATACAACCTAGTTAGTAAAGTAATCTACTGATACTTGATGCTATGACAACCAGTCCATCCTTAAAATGGTATCAAAGTCTTATATCTTCGAAGGTATTAACTCTGCTTTTAGTTCTACTCCATTCACTATAATTATACAATCTCTAAAAACTACTTTCCTTAAATTTCTGGCCTAAAAAGGTATATACCACTAGTTTTTTTATCTAAAGAAGTTAGTTCTCTATCAGTATGTGACATGAATATAATGATGATAAATAACCTATTAGACTCTGAGTCAATCAATATGTATGCAACGTCCTTAAATATGTTGATGGTACCTCTCACTACTTCTATATTCACTTGGCTTGTTCTTGATTAAGAGTAAAGATAGAAGTTTGTACTTTACCATGATCTCTATAGGTATTCTACTGTGCTACAGATAAGCTGCCTGTTCTCGATCTCCTACTAGTTGATGCAGTACTCTAACCCACTAGTTGCTGTTATCATAGGTATACTGAATATTGATTATGTATAGGTAGATAACCTACCTCTGCTAGACGACGTTCAATTCTATATACATATTAGTGGATGCATTTTCTAACACTCGACTCATTTGATTCCACTAGGATACTTTTTCAAAAAATCATTTAGAAATTACATAAAGCCATTTTCAGAATCTATTTTCAAAATCTTTGCTCTGATACCAATTTAATTATTATACCCTCACCTATGGGATTTACACATCACAACTGCCATAAACCCTTGATATGTATTCAAAACTCTATAATGCAAACCAAAAGCGTATAAGGCATTCATGTTACATGTTTTACATTTTAATTTTATTTTAAAATAACTCACTTAGGCAAAGTCATAAAACAATTTTTCTCATCAAATAATCCAACTCAAATCAATAATCGTTTCAATCAAAATACCCATCATCCATCACCAAGAAACATAATGTGTGTGTGTGTGTGTGTGTGTGTGTGTATAATCCATTTCTCCGAGAGGTTTCCAAGCCCATTTTACATAGAAAAATATATATCCAACATTTAGAAATGATCAAATACAAAATATCGTAAAAGGTTTACAATTCTTATATGAAAATATAATATAAAATTTATAAATATCCCTTAATGGACTCAAAAATATGAGATGCGAGTCGAATATTAGAGTTATACCTAATCTCACTACTTTAGATATAATCACCAATGCTCTATCGACTCAACTATCCTCGAAATCACCTGAAAGTAGGGAAAGAGGGATAAGTATCCTAATATATACTCGGTGAGTGGATAATATCTATAGATAGATAGATAGATAGATAGATAGATAGATAGATATAGATAGATAGATAGATATAGATATAGATATAGATATATACAAAAAAAAATAAGAAAATCATTTTTTAAGAAATAAATTTGAAAACACTTTTGGTTCAAATACTATAGTCTGTGTTTCATGTCAAATTCATTGGGCCTGGCCATCCCTCATTGGTAATCACTCTGATCTGGAGTAATCACTCATTGGTTATTATATATATATATATATATAATATAGAAAATAAAAAATATACTAAAATAATATAGTAATATCGAAAGTAAATATATAAAATAAAGTAAAGAAGGGTTTTCAAGTATTACTATTTGTAATGTACCAATGTAATTCTTTTGTTTTTTTCAATTAGGAGAGATGGTTGAGTGGACTAAAGCGTAGGATTGCAAATCTAGTGTACGAGTTATTTGTACCAAGAGTTTGGATCCCTCTCTTTTCACTTTCATTAATGGCTTCATATCTTTCAAATTCAACTTTTGCAAACATTTTTTCTTTTTTTTAATAGTAAATTTTTAAAATGATACGTTTATTTCCATGTATTCCAACTACTTTATCACTTACTTTGATTTCACATTTTTGTGAAATATAGACATAAATTTTTTCAGGATTATAAATTGAACCTCCCCTTTTTTTGGATCTATCTCACATTAATAACTCAATCTCTACCACTTATATATAGATATATAGATATATAGATAAAATAAAATAATAAGTAGGTTCTTATCAAACAAGTTAAGCTCATTACTAACGTTGGCTTCGAGTAATCTTTAAATTCTCATAAGACTATCCTCTATATTTTTGTCCTATTAAGTCACTCCATCATAATTGAGATCAGAACCTCCCTTATACTAGCCATCGATACACAACTCACCTGATACGTCTACTATCTCGGTTCATACCTATGCTACTAAAACTCTGTAGTTATATTTTTAGCCATCATGGCCTATATATATGTATATATATATTTCAACATCAAATGATAATAAGTCATACACATTTCATATCAAAAACCAATTATGAAACCATCAATTGACCTCTAAGGCCCCAAGTACTCATAAAACATAAAACAGGCCATTCATTTGTTTATTTTTAAATTATAAAACCTAACATATCAAACAAACTTTTTAACATCCTAAAACATTCAAAATATTTAAATTTTAAATGTATTTAAAAGATTTATAAGAAAATAAATAAATCCACTCACACATAGGAAGGATGTGCACTCCCTTTTTATTCCTCGCTTTACTCAGGTTTTTTTCTAGCTTAACTTTCACCTAAATTATACATATAACAATGTTTTCGTTAGTTCCTAATATCTATATAACCTATATCCATAATTACAAATTTTAATCCAAGTTTCCTCTAGTTGACACTTTATCAATTGAGGCATTTTTTGTATTTAGGCCATTTAACTAATTTCCAACAACAAAATCCTATGGCCACTTCATAATTCAACATTTATCGATAATTTTAATCTAATATAGTTTTTAACGCATTGCTTTACTTAACTTTTATAACCCAAATAATAGTTTTTCATAATTTAATATTCGATACACTTACTCCTAAATAATGTAACTTAAACAAATTCTTCAAATCCAACTCTGAATTCTTAAATCTTTATATCAAAGACCAAACCTTAATCTCTTAAATTCAATCAAATATGAAATTAATGCTTAAAATGATGATAAACCTTATCAAGAAGTTGATTTCAGCCTAAGGAAGCTTAAATTTCCTCTAATTCTAGAATTCCTCTAAATTAATGGAAACCCTAATTTCCTCATTTTTGATTTGTCGCTTAAATTGATGAAATAAAGCTTGTAATATATAGTAGAGGTTGATTGGTGATGTATTTGGGTTAAAAATTTAGGTTTAATCAGTTAGATTAAAATAAATCTAGAGAGAGAGAAAAAAAAAACTATAGAGAGAGGGAGAGAAGAAGAAAATATATAGAATAAAAGGAAAGGGTTTTAGCTCTTATTTACGATATATGACAAAATTACCAAAATACCTTTAATTATTTAAGCGTTGAAGGATCTAGAGAGAGGTAAAATTGTCTTTTTGCCAGCTTTGATTGATTATTTTCGTACCTCTGGTCAATCATTGCTTTATCTTTGATCAATTAGAATGCCCCCTTTAATCCATCGAAATCTACAAGGCTTCTATCTCTTCGAATTTATTGCATCTTTAGTTAACCATTCAACTCGCTTTAGTCAACCATTTACCCCCTTCGATCGACCATTCTATCCCCTTCAATCAATTAAAGATTTCAACATTTTGCCTTAGAATTTGACATAACTTTGGTCGATCTAAACAAGCCCTTTGATTGATCAAAGTTTGCAAATTTTCTATCTCTCTCATCTTTCGACCCTATTTCCTCCCTTGTCCAACATCTATTTCCATTTAGATTTCTTTTTATTCAACTGTCTCTTCAATATATTCTAATATTAAAAATTTATTGACTAACTACTTGTCTTCATTATAAAAAAAATTTACTCTAAATCTCAAATGCGCATCAAAGGCAAACAAATAAAATTCCCTATTTTCCTTTTTCTCAAATTATTTTCAAATTATATACTAGGTATCAATATGGTGTTGACTATTCATTAATTATACCTAAACATGCATTTTATAAAAATAACAAAAATACCTTTATAGTACAAAATGACTAAAATACCTTTAATTAAAGAAACGAGGAGATACACCACGATTTCCAAAGCCATCTCTTAGGTAGTAAAGGAGGTGGAAGAAGTGCTAACAAGGGATGACAAATAAGTGAAGGTCATAAAGGAACTTTCTCAATTGTTGACTGGGCATTCGGTGGTTTCTGAGCAAGGTGTAATGTTATTGGTTGCTCCTCTCGTAATTGCTCCTTAGCCTGATTCACAGGCTGATGCTCAAATGTATGATCTTATAGAGGTACTCTTGTTGTTTTCTTAAATGGTTGTTATTTTGGCAAATACTGCTCTTATGGCTCGTATTGTGAAGCTTAATATCTATATCGAACCTGCATAACCTAATCCCCTTCAATCGTTTGCTTGTAATACATGTGCCAAATGGTGGTCTTTCTTAGAATGGCTGAATGATGAGGCTCGATGCTATTCACGCTCTCAAAAATACATGCTGATACATGTCTCAAAATGTCTATCACTACATACCATGATACGAATATCTTAATCATTCCGTTAATAATCCAAGATAACAGATTTGACCTTCTACCCTTAATCATACATCGCATCCACCATATATCCTCAAGTATCATTTTAAAAAATCATACCCAGTAAGTATTTAGGTTATATGTCATAATCAAATATAGAATTCTTTCTTGGAGTCCAAGATGATTGGGTTTCAAATCTACCCCATTTAGCTCAAGGTTTTTGAATAAGACTTTACAAATTTCCAATGCCTTAAAATTATCAGTAGAATAATTTCTCCCTCTAAGAATTATCCCCAAATATCTTTTTAATGTTATTTCCTTAATTTTAAACTCAAATCCTCTAACCAATATTCTAAATTTTATCAATGATTTTCTTCCAGTCTCGAGGTGTTTGTTATCTAAATTAGAATAGAATAATCTTATTAATTCTCATGATATGCACACCTATAATTTAAGAATATAACCCATACAAATTCTTAGAATTGCTGCAAACAAGGAAATCCAATTTATACAAGGAAATGAAAATCAATAATGCATCTCAGAGATACCTTATAATGGATGAACTGAGTTAGGAAATGTTCTTTAACTTCTTTGGTAGTAAAACCTTAAATGTTACACTCTGAAGGAGGATTTTATTAACTTTTAACCCGTTATTTCTTCCTTTGTAGAGCATTCATAGGGATCTTCATCCTCGGAGGCATGATTGAATGATTAGTAAGAGAATATATTGATTTTAAAAGAAAGAATGAGAGTTTTTATTACCTTTTTACAAAGAGATAACTAAAAAAAATTTTGAACCAGATGATGATTTTTTATGTTAAAGACAAATCAAGTTAAAGTGTCGATGATTTTAGGAAAGTATCGACACTTGATGCTTTGGTTTTTAGATCTGGGGAGTTTTATTGATACTTTGATGGAAAGAATCAATACTTCATGTTTAAATTTCTAGATCTTGAAAATTAGAATGACACATCTCTTCAATTTGAGTTAAAGATAGGACACCTGGTATTCTCTCTTTTAATGCCATTAATTATGTCTTAAAGTGTCAACACATTCCTTGGTAGTGTCGATACTTTCCAATGCCTAATATCAACCTATACCCTATGTATTAATCCTTTTAAGAGTTAGATCTTTAACTCAAAATTCAATGCCTGAAGTATCAATATTTATTCCTCAATGTATCGATACTTTCTAAAGATATTGATGTAAATCCTTTAGATATCAATCCCTTTTTCTAAAAAACAAAACCTTCAAATTTGATTCAATTTTTCTCTATTTTAATTTATCTCCATCATCCCTAACATATTTATAATGTTATAAAAGTACTCTCTATCAAAGGGTTTAGTAAGAATATCAGTCAGCTTATTATTAGTATTGATATATTCAATGCAAATGTCCTTTTTACTCCTATGATCCTTAATAAAATAATGTATAATCTCTATATACTTAGTTCTAAAGTGATAGAAGAAAGGGTTCTTAGTTAGGTTAATCATAATTATGGGAATTTTACTAATATTTAATCCATAATCAAGCAATTGGTGTGTAATCTATAACAACTATACACAATAACTACCCACTAATACATACTCTGTCTCAATAGTTGACAAGGTAATAGTGATTTGTTTCTTGTTAAACCATGTCACCAATGTATTTTCTAGAAAATAACCCACTTTTGCTTTTCTTATCAACCTTATATCCTCTACAGTCTGCATCTGAGTGGCCTTTTAACTCAAACTCACTATCCTTAAGATAAAACAATCCTAAGTATGTTATGCCTTTAAGATATCTAAAATTCCTCTTAACAGCTACAAGGTATGATTCCTTAAGATTAGGTTAAAATCTAGTTCACATACAAACACTATAAAAGATATTTGGTCTAGAAGTAGTCAAATATAACAAAGAACCTATCATCCCTTATCTAACCTTTGATTTACACTCTTTCCTACTTTATCCTTATTTAAGAAAATAGATGAACTCATAGAAATGTGTACATATTTACCCTCTAAAAGCTCAAATTTTCTCAATAGCTCTTTGATGTATATTATTTAGGAGATATAAATACCATTGTTGATTTTTTGATTTGAAGTCCTCAAAAGAAGTTAAGTTCTCCCATCATACTCATTTCTAACTCGCTCTTTATAAGATTTAAAAATTCAATGCACATAGACCCATTAGTGCTTCTAAAAATAATGTCATCTATATAGATTTGAACCAACAAAATATTATCATCTTTGATTTTAATAAAAAAGTGTAGTATCAACTCTTTCCCTCATAAAATTATGATTTAATAAAAAATTACTAAGTCTCTCGTACCAAGGTTTAGGAGCTTGTTTTAAACCATGAAAAGCTTTAATGAGTTTATACACATGGTTTAAAAATTTATGATTTTCAAATCCAGAAGGTTACCTTACATGTATTTTTTATTGAAAAAACCATTTAAAAAAGAACTTTTCATATCCATTTGATAGTATTTAAAGTTTTTAAATTATGGAAAAGCTAAGAGTACTCTTATCACTTTTAGTCTATCCACAGGTGCATAATTCTCATTATAATCTATGCCTTCCTCTTAACTATAATCTTGTGAAACTAATTTAGCCTTTTTCCTATGATGTTTCGATTCTCATCTAACTTATTTCTAAATACCCACTTAGTTCTTATGTTAAGATGGTCACTAAGTATAGGAACTAAGATCCACACTTCATTCCTTTGAAACTAGTTTAGTTGCTCTTATATAACCATTAACCAATCTTCATCCTCTAAAGCTTATTTATATGACTTGGTTCTGTTTGGGATACAAAGGCTAGATTTTAAACCTCTTGTAAGTTTTGGAGTATCTTTTGAGTTACTCTCCTAGTCCTAACTTCTTGAGAGATATCTTCAATAATCAACTCTCTTGAATAACTTGAGGAAAAATTTATGCCTTAAGAAATTCCTTGGGGGTTTTCTCTTCTTCAACTACCTCCCTTACTTTTTTTTAAAAACATCCTCTAAACTTAAGGTTCTTATCTGTTTTATAACTTCAATTTCTTTAACCTTTTCTTTTGCAAGCATTGTAACTAGATCTGGGTTAAACTCATTAAAAGTAATATAAACCATTTCCTTAACCACTTGAGTTCTTTTATTATATATTCTGTATACCTTACTTTTAGAGGAATAATCTAGAAATATGCCTAAGTCAGAATTAGGCTCAAACTTACCAAGATTGTCCTTGGTGTTAAGGATGTAATAATTATATTTAAAGACTCTAAAGTACTTAATCTTGGGCTTCTTCTAGTGAATGATCTCATAAGGGGTCTGTAGAACCCACCCTAAAATTTAAAGAATTATAAGGCAAGCATAAATGTATGATTGGGGTATTGATTGAGGCATGAAGTAAATAAAAATAAGTTAAGGGTATTTTGATAATTTGGATACAATTACTGTAGCAATATCAAAATTTATACCAGTTGATACCAAATGAAAGCTTGTAATTTCTAAGTTTTCATGCCATAAATAGTACTTAAATTGGACAAGTATTGAGAGAGTTATAGCCCTTTACGTTAAATCGATAAAATCAAAGCTCAACTTGCAAAGTAGAACATCTATAGCAATATCATTTTTTGTATATTTTAAGAGAGAAAGAAGGTTCATGATGTGTAATATCATCATCATAAAGGGTATTAATTTGGATAAGAAATAATAAAGTTATGGCATTTTTTGTGAAAAATTCGATAAAAACAGTCGAAAACAGACGAGAATAAAAAATGATAGCACAAAGAGCTCTACAAGGACTAAAAATCTTAAAAATAAATCAAGGGTAAGAAATAGGGTCTGTTATAAAAACGGATCATGAAATAGAGACCAGAATAAGAAATGATAATTTTGCCCTTGAAATAATAATTTTATCTCAAAATAACAATTTTATCTACATGTGACGTATGAAATGATAATTTTGTCCCTAATGTCTATAAATATACCTTTAGTGTGCATTTTTCTAAGGGGTAAAGGTAGAACAGTCATTTGACCGTAACTTTATATACACATGTTAGATTGATGCACATTTGCACCATTAGACTCATATCAACAAGGAGAATCAAATTATGGTTTTGGATTACCAAAAAATTTGCTAAACAGTACCCAAAGCGCATTATAGTTTTGATGAAAACTTGGTTTTTTTATAATTCAACATCTAAAGCCGTAATTTTTGCCTCGTAAAGGTTGGATAAGCTCCTGGTGAGTAGTTTCTCACTATAAAATCCAATTCTCCATGAATTTAAAAGGGTGATATAGGTTAGGGTTCATAATTTAGTTAAATCTTGATTGTTTGATTTGAAAACTTTATGGTGAATGACGATATTAGATTGTTAGCTTGAGTTTATGGTAATGAATAATTGTAACATTTAGTATATTAAAATTAGAAATAATTTAAAAGAATTAATTTAGAAACACTTGACATGTCAAATGTTCGATGAAATATTTAAGTGATTGTAAGTGTTAATATATTATGAATTCAATGATTAGGAAGTTGCCATGAACAATGTAATGCGTGATGTGATTAATGAATTATGAAAATTTATAATGAGATGTATAAAATTGTCTAAAATATAGGAAGGCATATAGATCACACACCAACTATTCTATAAAATGTCTAAATGACATGTTGATTAATGTATTAATAATGAATGACTTAATATATTTTATGGCATAAGTTATAAGGTTCACGAACTACTATTTTGATATATGTATATATAATTGAGGCCAGAAGGACAACTATGATTTTTGGCATAAGGTATTTGATTTATATTATTACAAAATAAACATAGGGATGTTGATTTGATTATGATGATAATGATTTTTATATAAGTAGACTCGTGCACTCATTTTTAACTATTTTTCATTCTAGTTATATTGGCGTAGTATGTATTATGATGATGTTTTATGCAGGAGGATTTGATATATATGGTTAATTAAGAGAGTGACTATTGTTTGGATTGTATATCAATGTGTATCTGAATAGCTATTTGGATTTTGAATCAGATAACGATACCCTAAATAGATGTTAGTCTTATAATGCTTGTAACATGTATAAATTATAATTGAATTATTATGATTGGATGTTTTGTAAATGATTGTTAATGCATAGCGTATATGTGTACGAATATTGAAATACCTATTGTTACAGGCTATAGCCTTAGAGAGAATGAGGGTATTTAGGGTATTGAAGGTACCAATTCTTGCGAGCTACGGTGTTAGAGAAAATGGGGGTATTTAGAATATTAGAATACCTATTCTTGCGAACTACAGCATTAGAAAGAATGGAGGTATTGGAGGTACCTATTCTTGCGAATGACTACCTTAGAGAGAATAGGGGTATCCGTGGTGCTTATTCTTATGAGCTATGGACTTAGAGAGAATGGGTGTGAGACCTAATATCGATTATACGTCAATATCTATGCATGAGAGCAATGGGCCAACAATCGATGAGGATATCTGAGTCCTATTCTTATGGATAATAACCTTAATGAGAATAGGGATTATTGAGAACTATAATTACATTATGTTATATATGGTTATACTATGTGTAATTAGGTGACAAGCGCTCAAAATGCATACCCTCCCTAAGACATCAGTAGACTTTTCTAATTAAATTTTGGTTATTTAATTATATTTTCAAACTTAATTATTCTATTGGTTTTAGAACATTAGCTATTAAGCATTACCTTTGTTGGTTGTGAAAGAGATATATGCCTTAAAAGCCAATCACAATGTGATATGTGACTATGACTTTGAAAATATCTTATAGATCTTTTGATCAATAAAGTGAGTATTTTTCAATCATATTATCATTTATCATGATACTATGTATGTTTTATTTATATGTAATGATAAAACCCATAGAATGTATACAATACACACTGTTATAATGAGTTTATATTTATAAGACTGTGTATTAGTAGCATCATTCCTAAATATTCTTAGTCGTGAGATTATAAAGTGGGGTCTTTATAATATCAAAAAGACTAATATATACTATTCTTACTCTATGTAATAGAGGATAATTGATCTCATAGATTACTTGTGTAAAAATACTAAAGAAAGTGTATAGGTGCTCATTGGTTAAGTATGAGTTCATTGAATAAACTCACACTAATTAGTCAAATGCTAATTACACTTAATCATCAATTGGACATTCATCGTATCAGTTGTATAAGTGATCCTTAGACTTTACAATATCATGGTTATCTTATGGGTGAATTGCCATACTTTGATACTATTTTGGACAAGTTTGTACTAAGACTTGTGATATGTAGTCATTGGGTATGATGAGATATTCATGGAGGTATGTGAATATTCAAGAAAGAATCCATCAGCCTTAACATTTGAGATAGAATGCTCTATATAAATAATTCATATTTGACTCATAAAATCCTTAGTTAGGGTAAGATATTATATGTGATTGAGACGTTTGTTCTTAATGGTGATACGCAATAGAGTCATAATCTTAATCTGTTATTTATTATACATAGCATTAAATTTAAAAGGGTTTGACGATTATAGCATACCCCTGGTCCGATCAGAGTATTGTGTGATGAAAGGATTAAATTATACAGTAACTAATGACGAAAAATTCATCGTTGAAGTTTTACACTTTATTGTAATATGGGGCCTATATTGCATGGTTAGGTGTCAATATTGGTCTGTAGACATATTTAATTAATCTTGTTAAAGATTAACTAAATAAAAGAAATTAAAAAGTTTAATTCAGGATATAAAAGAAATTAAAAAATTTAATTCAGTTATATCATCTACCGTCAGTTTTACGGTGAATCTACTAAGTCTTATCATAAATTGACTTTAAAATTCCCTTATTAGATTATCCATCACTTTAATATATTAAGATAAGGCAATATAATTGGTTAATCTAAGCGTAATTATGATATAAATGATATATATTAAAATTTCATCCTAGTAAATGAAATTTTGACAAATGGCATAATCTTGACCTTATACTTAAGTAATAAATCAAAGGTGAATTTTATATGAGATGTGGCTCCATTTTGACTACACATTTGGTACTAAATTTTTTATGTATTTTTATTTAACTATTTATTAATTAAATAAAAAATATAAATATAGAAAAATATGGATAATTAATAAGTTTTTCATTTTTATGAAAATGAAAGAAAAAAGAACAAAAATGGGTTTTGTTTCCTTAAATTGTCGTCCCCTTCTCCCTACTCTTTGATGATCAATTTTTCATCATTTTGATCAACTAAAAAGTGTTTAATGATCCTTATAAAGTGATCTAATCATGTATAGGAATAATGTCAACCAATTCTAAGTGTTGGAATTCTAGGGTTTTGCTTTAAAAACCTAATTCAATCAAAAGTTGTTTAATTAAATTTGTGTAAAGCAAATGAGGGAAATTAAAGGTTAAGGACATTACTCTGTAGAGAAGATCCTAATTTAGGTCTCTAAAGCTTTAAATTGGGTGAACGAATTTTCAACAAACCATGTACATTTGGTATATTTTTATATACTTTTAAATTTTATCCATTTTAACTCAATGCCTAAATCCTTAGTATGCAAACTTACATTTGATGTTTTAAGGCATAAAGCATGCTAAATTCTTATTGGTTGATTTAAGAATATAGTGGTATGACAAATTGTACTTGATTGAGATTACCATGGTAATTAATTAGAAGGTGGATTTCTGTATGATTTGGTTTATTGTATATGTAATGCAGCAACTTCAGCAACACAAGTTTCAGACTTGTACTCCCAGTTCACGCAATCACCTCACAGAGAAAGAAA
>JAVXUL010164133.1:0-13185 GCA_035590515.1 Trichilia minutiflora | reverse complement strand
CTTATTCTCTAAAAAGAACACTCATGTGAACCTAGAGTAATCATTAACAATGATATATGCAAAGTGTTTCCCACCTAGTGATGCAACTTTATTTGGACCGAAAAGATCCATATGAATGAGTTCAAGAGGATTTGAAGTGGAGATGACATTCTTGGGTTTGAAAGAAGTTCTAACTTGTTTGTCTCTTTGATATATCCATATGTCTTATCTTTGGCAAACTTAAGACTAGGAAGATATTCTAGCATGTTATGTTTAGATAATTTTCTAATAAGGTCCATGCTACAATGTCCTAATCTCCTATGCCATAACTAAGAATCATCATGCATTACTTGTAAGCATATAGAAGATTCATCAACCATTTTATTAAACTCAATCACATACACATCTCCTGTCCTAGAAGCATGGAAGACATTTCTATTTGCATTATCAAAAACATCACAACCATTTTTCAGAAATTTCATATGGTATCCAATGTCACAAAGTTGTGATATGCTCAGCAAATTATATTTCAAGCCATCAACAAGTAACACATCACAGATTTTGATATTGTTTACCTCAATGTTGCCGATACCAATGACTTTGTCCCTGTTGCTGTCACCAAAAATAACATCCTTGCCTTTCTTTTTAGATAGATGCGTGAAGAGGTTTCTATCTCCTGTCATGTGCCTTGAGCACCCACTGTCAAAGAACCACTTGACCTCTTTGTTTAAGCTTTTCTGCACTTGTTCCTGCAAGAGTGAATATCATTTATTTTGGTACCCATTTAACTTTGGGTTCATAAATGTTAGTCCTAGTTTTAGGAACAACAACATCAACCTTAGAACCTTTAGAAACCCATACAAGTTTAGGACCTCTATAGGTCTTGTTCCTAATAGAACATTTATTGATGTAATGTCCTCTTCTACAACAATAATCATATACAATAGAAGACTTAACTTGGCTAGAAACTTTAACAAAATAATTCGAGAGAGATTTTTGTTTTGCACCAGATTTGTACCTAATTCCTGCCTTATCAAATATCAATCTTTGACTCCCTAAGAGTTTATCTAGAGCATCTCTCCTTAATGTGAATTTAGCCAAGATTCCTCTCAACTTACTAACTTCATCATTTAATTCTTTGCTTTTAACTTTCAGCATGCTCAACTCAGATTCACAATTGCAAACGATTTTCCTAGATTTTAATGCATCATTCTCATTGATCAAATCTAAAGCTTTCTTCTTGTTTTCTTTATATTTAGCACATAGTTTCTCAAAGTCAGATTTCAATATTTCATACATATCAAGTAAATCATCATGCATTAAATCATCTTCACTGTCAGAGCATGATTCATATTATTCTGAGGAAAGTTTGGATTGTACCTCATCATCTACCTTCGTCATGAGGCAGAAGTTAGCTTGTTCGTGATCAGAGTTGGAGGAGCTTTCTTCACTGAAAGTCTCATCCCACGTCACTTTCATTGCCTTCTTCTTTTTCCAATCTTTCTTTCCTTTTCTGTTGGGATAATCAGGTCTTGTATATCCAGGCTTCTTGCACTCATAACAGATGATTTCTTTCTCTCTCTCTTTGTCTTTATTCTTCCTGAATCTCTCTGGTTTTTCTTCTTTATGATAGTCTTTTCTTTTCCAGTTTTTCCTTCTGAACTTGTCTCTCTGAAACATTTTCTTCATTCGATTTGCTAACAACAGAAATTCATCATCTTCTGAGGTATTTTCTGAGTTTTCACTTTCTTTTTCATTTCTAGAACTTTTAAGGGCAATGGTCTTCTTTCCATTGTCCTTGTCATCTTGTTCTCGTCGATGCGATTCAAGCTCGTACGTCATCATCCTAATAACTCTTCAAGAGGTAGTTTGCTCAGATTGTGAGCTTCTCTAATTACTGTCACTTTTGCTTTCTAAGTCTTCGACAGACTTCTTAAGATTTTTGTCACTATATCAGCGTTTGAATATGTCCTGTCAAGGGCTTTCAAGCCATTAATAATGTCAGTAAAACGTGTATATATATCTTTAATGGACTCATGTGGTTTCATGTTGAAGAGTTCATAATCATGAACCAATATACTGATTTTAGAGTCTTTAACCCTACTAGTTCCTTCATGTGTTACTTCAAGCATATCCCTTATTGCTTTTGCTGAGTCACAGCCTGACACACGGTTGTACTTGGACCTATCTAATGCACAATACAACATATTCATTGCCTTTTCATTTAGTTAAAATAGATTTCTCTCTTCTGGAGACCAATCTCTCTTAGGCTTCAACTTTCTCTCTCTAGTGTTTTCATCTATGGTCATAAAAAGACTATATCCATCCTCTATAATGGTGAGAATGTTAAAGTCTAATGTGCTAAGATATATTTGCATACGTTTCTTCCAGTATACATAATCAGACCCATTAAAGAATGAAGGCCTGTTTGTGGATTGACCCTCTATCATGTGTGAAGGGATGCTAGATGATGTGGCCATTGTGATCTACTTCTCACAAGTGTTTAATCCTATATGCGTGAGTGTGGTGCTGATACCAAATGAAATCCCAATTGGTAAAATCCAAGAAGGGGGTGAATTGGATTTTTAAAAAAAATTTTGACTTGAACAAAAATAATGGGTTTAATGAAATGAATGCAGATAATACTGTGTACATAAAAATTAAATTAATATAAGAAAATTTTATAGTGGTTTGACAACACATATACGTCCACTCTTCTCGGGTGAATCCACTCGTACCGAGGATCACCAACTTCTTTGTTTCACGGGTCAAGAGAAACCTAATACAACTCCTTCTTTAAATAGGTGAAGGACAACCACAAAATACAACTTTCCTTTATGGGTGAAGTGCAACCCAAAATAAATTCTTTCTTAACAAACGGGTGAAGAGAAACCCAGATTAATTCACCAAGAATTAATTTTCAAAACTCTCTGAAGAGTAGATAGTCAAAATGCTCACTTTCTCTTACTAGAATTAATATAGAGAATAAAACAAGAGAATAAAAATTAAAAGTTACAGAGAATAATTCAAGCTTGATCAGAATGTTTGTTAATGCTCTTCAATAACTAATTTGTCTTCAAAATTTGTTGCTTAAGTATCTGCAATGAATTCTTCCCAACGGCCATATTTTCCTTCATTAATGGCGACATTAAATGTCTCTGAAACTAGCCATTATAACTTGATTTATGCAAAGGTGTCGATATGATGACTTATGGTATCGATACGTTTAAGTAATGTGGCCTGAAGGTATCGATATGTTCCTATTTCGTATCGGAACCCTTTGACGTAAAGAAGATGATGTCTGTCTTGAAGGTGTCAATACGTTTGAAGAAAATCCTGGGGTATCGACATGTTTGGGAAGAAGGTGCTTCAGCATGTCTTGAGGTATCGATATGTTTGATCAGCCTTTCCAGGGTATCCATATGTTTGGGCTTAAGGTATCGATATGTTCTGCTTTCTCTTCTAGGGTATCAATACGTTTGATGAGAGGTTCTGAAATGTTTGAGCGCCTTCCAGAAGGTGTCGATACGTTTAAGGCAGGGTTCCAGAACTCGGGCTTGATTTGGCACTGTAGCTTAAACGTGTCGATACGTTTAAGCAACATATCAATACGTTTGAGCCTTGGTGAGCTTTTCTTGATGCTTTCATCACATTTTTCTCAGCTGCAAAAACGTATACACTTTCCAAAGAACAAGTGACTTTATATATGCTCGTTTATCAAATAAATTCATCTTAATTTCAACGTATATAAATTTTGTTACTGGTTATTTATTTGGCATTATCAAAAACAATATAAATTATTTATTTAATCATTAAACAATACTTCAATTTATCATGAAAAATACTTCAAAGCTATCAACCTCCCACTTTTTTGATGATGACAAAATAAATGTATAAGTCCAAGATGTCTCCCCCTTTTTGTCAACAATCAAAGAAGAAAAAAATGTGGCCTTGAGTGAAGTCTCCCCCTTTTTGAAATAGCATATATGATCCAAACATATATTATATAAAGGGTCAAGAGCATAAAACAAACAACATGATCATCCAAAGAATAAAATTTTCATAGCATTGAACATGGACAAGAATACAAGCAAATTTGAAAAACACAAAAAACCATAAAAAATACATGAAAAACTAATCTGAGTCAGAGATGTCCTCAGGTTTGGAGGAAGTGCCAGTCGCAAATGGAGTCGAAGATGGTGGTCGAGCTCCGGAAGATGAAGGTTGAGTAGGAGGTGGCAAAGGATGAAACGGACGGAAGAAGGAGTGTGAGGGCGGCTGTCAAGGTGCAGAAGACTGAGGAAATCTATGAGCGACTGCAACTGTGCGCCGTAGCTGACCAATCTCGCCCACAAGTTTTTCTTCTAAATCATCTATCTGCTGCTGTGTCATGAGGTCATGACCGAGTAATTCGGACCTGACCTTGTCAACCATTTTCCCCATGGATGCATGATAGAGAAGGCCTCATTCATCCGAGTGTCCAGTTTCTGCACTGTCGTCATGACCGTAGACTCGAGTGTGTGAAAGTTTTCCATAAGCAACTCGATCTTGTACTCGAGGGTGGCTGCAGGGAAAGCCAAGGGCACTACTATGCGAGGCTGGGTCGAAGTAGAAGGACCAGCCATGGTAGAAGATGGAGGAATAGGCATGGCCTGTGGCTGAGGAGCTGATGAAGAAACAGGAGGGATAGGCTCCTGTTACTGTTGCTGCTGCTGTGGCACAGACTCCTCAGGTTGCTGTTGTGGTAAGGACTCCTTAGGCAGCTGCTCAGAACTAACACCCTGACTACCTGACGCACCTGCAAGACCAACATCCTCAACCCGAATCTAAGGACCACTCGTAACCTTCGGCACCTAAACGCCAGGATAAGGCTGCTCGTATCCCATCTTGTGCAATGTGGTCTCATTTAACATGCTGGATGGATGTGGTTTTTGCCTATCAACATTCGTGAGAGCATCTAGCGCTACTTTTCAAATCAACTCAAAAATGAAAAAACCGTAGTGCAGGTTGTACTTCTGAGTCGCACCTCGAACGATACTGGTGACTATCGAGTAGGCCAGGTTAAGTCATTGGTGGGTGATGATGTGCTTCATCCACCACATATCCTCAACGATCATCTCAGGGAACTTGCCTGAACGAACATTCAGGTTATAGCAGATAATCAGATGAAGGATCCTTTCGTTAAGTTAAAGTTTCGAGGGCTTATTCACTATAGCAGGTAATTCGGGTTCTTGAAAATAGTGCGATAGGCCTCTAAAGGATTGAATGCGGAGGGAATGTAATGGTCGCCTCCTGGAAGCAAGTCGAACTGTTCACCCACAAACTTCTCATCAATAACCAACTCCACACCCCATATCCAAGTCCGGAATTTCGTTATTATGCTTCTCCCAGTCTCTAGGTCTTTCGTATCCAAGTTTGAATAAAATAATCGAACTAGTTCGGAGTAGAACTCCCCCTTGATGCTGAGGGATGGCAACCATCCGAAACGCTGAATCTGCGCCATATAAGGAAATCGCATAGCATCAAGAAGTGAGAAATCGATTTCACGTCCTGGAGTCACAATCCGTGTGGCAAACATGGTGAAAAATCTCTCCTGCTGCTCAGCGGTGCTAAAGCCCCAAGGATTTGGTTCGGTTGGAATGGCTACGACTGAGGAAGAGGTGGGAGCTTTCCTCTTTCGGCGATCGAACTGAGATGAGACCTTCATGCGTGGAGACATTTTGAGTTTGAGAGAGAGAGATGGGTGTTCACGAACGATTGGATGGAAGAGAGAGATAGAGTATACGAACGATTCAAAGAGAGAGAGAGATGATGATGAGTTGAGAGTGAAAGAAACGGTTTATAAAGAGAGAGGCGGTTACACTTTGAAGAACGTGAAAAAATGGGTATTGATGACGGTTTTAAGAGAGAAAGTTGGAAGGATTTGAATTTGAAAAGGTGGAAGATGAAGGGTTGGCAGTTTTGAATGTGCCCTAGGTCAAAATGACATAGTTTTGGGCAAACGTGTTGATATGATTAAAAACGTATTGATACATTTTGACGTTGAGATCGTGACCTCGTCACAAGGGTATCGATATATTTGAGAGTAAGCTCAAACGTGTCGATACATTCATACGTTCGTGTATAAGATCTCCATCTTGAAGGTGTCAATACCTTGTCCAAAGGTATCGATACGTTGTTCATGAATCCAGCACCTATTAAAACGTGTCGAAACGCCAACAAAAATGTGTCGATACTCGCGAAGAGGTATCGATACGATGGAACACAATCATCAAGCACGTTTGAGAATGACTCAAACGTGTCAATACGTTCAAGGAAATATGTCGATACTCGGGAAGAGATATCGATACGTTAGTGCAAAATAATCAAGCACGTTTGGGAAAAACTCAAACGTGTCAAAAAGATTTGGAAAAATCATTGAGCACGTTTAGAATACAAGAGAACATGTTGAAGTAAACATGAATATTTTCAATACACAATCAAATTTCATCAACATAGCTTGGATATTCTCATGTAAATCATACTTACAAACATGTATTTCGTAGAATTATGTCATTGAATGATCAATCAATTGAATGATATCAAGATTATAAAATGATCAATCAATGTTCATCATACCAAGATTATTTCTCAAGTAGCAAAACCTAGTTTTATCCAATGGTTTAGTAAATATGTCTGCTAATTGATTCTCGGTATTTACATATTCAATGCACACATCATTCTTTTGAACATGATCTCGTATAAAATGGTGTCGAATCTCAATATACTTAGTACGAGAGTGATGTACGGGATTCTTAGTTAGATTGATGGCACTAGTATTGTTACACATAATGGGTATATTATCAAAATACAATCCATAATCTAATAATTAATGCTTTATCCACAAGAGTTGTGCACAACAACTACTTACGGATATGTACTCAGCCTCGGTGGTAGATAAAGCAACGAAATTTTACTTTTTACTCACCCATGTGACTAATGCATCACCTAAGAAATGACAAGCACCACTTATGCTTCTTCTATCAACTTTGCAACCACCAAAGTCGGCATCCGAATATCCTTTCAGATCAAATGAACCATCTTTAGGATAGAACAATTCCAAGTTAGGTGTGCCTCTAAGGTATCAAAAAATGCATTTTACGGCACTTAAATGAGATTCTTTGTGGTTTGATTGAAAACGTGTACAAACACACACACTATACAAAATGTCAGGTCTAGATGCAATGAGATACAAAAGTGAACCTATCATGTCCCTATAAAGCTTAGGGTCTACACCCTTGCCCTGCTCATCTTTATCCAAAGAAGTGGATGAACTTATAGGTGTGTCCACATGTTTACCATCTAAAAGATCAAATTTTCTTAACAAATCTTTTACGTATTTAGATTGGGATATAAAGATACCATCTAAGGTTTGTTTAAATTGTAAACCCAAAAAGAAATTTAGTTCTCCCATCATACTCATCTCAAATTCGTTTCTCATTAAGTTTGAAAATTCTTCACAAAGAGAATCATTTATACTACCAAAAATAATGTCATCAATATAAATTTGTACAATGAGTATTTCACTCTCTTTGGTTTTGATAAAAAGAGTTTTATCAATACTCCCCCTGTCAAAATCATTTTTTAGCAAAAATTTACTAAGTCTCTCATACTAAGCTCTAGGAGCTTGTTTCAAACCATAGAGAGCTTTAGTTAGTTTAAAAACATGATTTGGAAATTTTTGATTTTCAAAATCGGGAGGTTGTTCAACATAAACTTCTTCATTTAAAACTCCATTTAAAAATGCACTTTTAACATCCATTTGAAAGAGTTTGAAATTTTTAAAACACGCAAAGGCTAAGAGAATTTGGATAGCTTCTAGTATAGCCACGGGAGCATACGTTTCATCATAGTCTATCCCTTCCTCTTGGCTATAGTCTTGAGCAACAAGCCTAACTTTATTTCTAACAATGTTACCATGCTCATCTAACTTGTTTCTAAACACTCACTTGGTGCCAATAATGGAATGATGTGAAGGTCTTTGAACTAAGTCTCACACTTGGTTCCTTTGGAACTGATTTAGTTGCTCTTACATTGTCATAATCCACTCCTCATCCTTTAAGGCATCATCAATTTTATTTGACTCTAAATGAGACACAAATGCAAGGTTTTGCATTTCCTCTAGATTTTGAGAAAGTTCTCTAGATGCTCTTCTAGTTCTAATTCCTTGATAGGGATCACCAATGATAAACTCTCTAGGATGATGTGATGCATACTTCCAAGCCTTTGGAAGCTCCCTAGAATGAGTGTCAATATGTTCTACATATTCCTTGCAATGATTGTCACTCAACTTTAAATCATTCATCTTGTTTGATAATTCTAAGTTATCAATTTTCTCTTTAGTAAGCATTCTTAATACATCAGGTTCTATTTCATCAAAAGTGATATACATTGATTCCTCTACAACCTGAATTCTTTTATTATAGACTCTATATACTTTGCTCTTAGATGAATAACCCAGAAAAATTCTCACATCAGATTTAGGCTTTAGTTTTCCAATATTATCTTTGGTATTAAAGATATAACAAGTACATCCAAAGATTTTAAAGTGTTTGATTTTTAGCTTCCTTTGATACACTAACTCATAGGGTGTTTTACCTAGGAATTTTCTAATCAACACTCTATTAGAAATATGACATGCAATGTTAATTGCCTCAGCCCAAAAATATTGTGGTAGCTCATGCTCATTAATTATAGTCCTACCCATTTCTTGTAAGGTTCTATTTTTCCTCTCAGCTACCCCATTTTATTGTGGTGTTCTAGGTGCAGAAAAATTATGAGTTATCCCAAATTCATCCCAAAAACCTCAAACTCATGATTGACAAACTCACCACTTTGATCACTTCTAATTTTCACCAAATTGTAACCAAGTTCATTTTAGATTTTCTTAGAAAATTTTTTAAATGCATCAAAGGTGTCACTCTTGTTTTCTAAGAAGAACACCCAGGTGAACCTAGAGTAGTCATCAACAATGACATATGCAAAGTGTTTCCCACTAAGTGATGCAACTCTATTTGGATCGAAAAGATCCATATGAATGAATTCAAGAGGTTTTGAAGTGGAGATGGCATTCTTGGGTTTGAATGAGGTTCTGACTTGTTTGTCTCTTTGACATGGTCCACATGTCTTATATTTGGCAAACTTAAGACTAAGAAGGTCTTCAAGCATGTTATGTTTAGATAGTTTTCTAATGAGGTCCATACTACAATGTCCTGATCTTTTATGCCATAACCAAGAATCATCATGCATCACTTGCAAGCATACAGAAGATTTAGCAATCAATTTATTTAACTCAATCACATACACATCTCCTGTTCTAGAAGCATGCAAAATATTTCTATTCGCATTATTAAAAACATTACAACTATTTTTCAGAAATTTTACATGATAACCTATGTCACATAGTTGAGATATGCTAAGCAGGTTATATTTCAAACCATCAACCAACAATATATCAAAAAGTTTAATGTTGTTTATCTCAATGGTGCTGATCCCAATGACTTTATCTCTGCTGTTGTCACTGAAGATCACATCTTTGTCTTTTTTTTTTCGATAGATGCGCGAAAAGGTTTCTATCTCCTGTCATGTGCCTTGAGCACCTACTGTCAAAAAACCATTTGACTTCTTTGTTTATATTTTTCTGTTTTTGCTCCTCATCATCTACCTTTGTCATAAGGCAGAAGTTAGCTTGTTCGTGATCAGAATCGGAGGAGTTTTCTTCACTGGAAGACTCATCCTACATCACTTTCATTGCCTTCTTCTTTTTCCAGTCTTTTTTGCCTTTTCTGTTGGGACATTCTGGTCTTGTATGTTCAGGCTTCTTTCATTCATAGCAGATGATTTCCTTTTCCTTTTCTTTGTCCTTATTCTTCCTGAATTTCTCTGGTTTTTCTTCTTTCTGAAAATCTTTTCTTTTTCAGTTTTTCCTTTTGAATTTGTCTCTCCAAAACATTTTCTTTATTCGATTTGTCAACAGCAAAAACTCATCATCTTCTGAGGTAGTCTCCGAGCTTTCACCTTCTTCTTCATTTTTGGAACTTTTGAGAGCAATGTTCTTCTTTTCATTGTCCTTGTCATCCTGGTCTCTTCGATGCGATTCAAGTTCGTATGTTATCAACGATCCCAATAACTCTTCAAGTGGAAGTTTGCTCAGATCATGAGCTTCTTTAATTATTGTCACTTTCGCTTCCCAAGTCTTCGACAGACTTCTTAAGACTTCTTAAGACTTTTGTTACTATATTTGCATTTGAGTATGTCCTTCTAAGAGCTTTCAAGCCATTGATAATGTCAAGAAAACATGTGTACATGTCTTTGATGGACTCTTGTGGTTTCATGTTGAAGAGCTCATAGTCATGAACTAACATATTGATTTTAGAGTCTTTGACTCTACTAGTTCCTTCGTGTGTTATCTCAAGCATATCCCATATTGCTTTGGCTGAGTCACAGCCGGACACATGGTTGTATTCGGACCTGTCTAACGCATAGTATAACACATTTATAGCTTTTCTATTTAGTTAAAATAGATTTTTCTCTTCTAGAGACCAATCTCTCTTAGGTTTCAACTTTCTCTCTTTGGTGTTTTCATCTAAGGTCATGGGAAGACTGTATCCATCCTCTATTGTGGTGAGAATGTCAAAGTCCAGTGTGCTAAGGTATATTTGCATACGTTTCTTCTAGTATGCATAATCAGATCCATTGAAGAATGAAGGTCTATTTGTGGACTAACCCTCTATCATATGTGAAGGGATGCTAGAAGATGTGGCCATAGTGATCTACTCCTCACAGGTGTTTAATCTTATATGCGTGAGTGTGTCTCTGATACCAATTGAAGTCCTAGTTGGCAGAATCCAAGAGGGGAGTGAATTGGATATTTGAAAATTGATTTGAACAAAAATATGAATTCAAAGAAATGAATGCAAAAGTAAATTATGTGCATAAAAATTAAAGACAAGATAAGATTTTTATAGTGGTTCGACTACAAGTCTACTTCCACACTTCTCGGTTGAATCTACTCATACCGAGGATTACTAAATCTTCATTTCACGGGTCAAGAGAAACCCAAGTATAACTCCTTCTTTCACGGGTGAAGAACAACCACAAAATTTTACTTTCTTTGAACGGGTGAAGTGCAACCCAATTTACAAGTCTTTCTTATCATGAGTGAAGAGAAACCCAAAATTAATTCATCAAAAATTAATTGCAAAACCCTCTAAAAGAGTAGATAAATAATAAGCACACTTTCTCTCACTAAGATTAATTACAGAGAATAAAGTAGAGAGAATAAAATCAAAATTTATAAAAGAATTTTTGATGCTTGATCAATTTGTTCTTAATGCTCTTCAACCACTATTTGTCTTTAAAATTTGTTGTTTATATATCTGCAATCAATTCTTCTCAATGATCATCTTTGCCTTCACTAATGATGACATTTAATTTTTCTGAACTAGCCGTTATAGACTTGATTTTGGCAAAGGTGTCGATACATATCTCAGGGTATCGATAAGTTTAAGAATTTCAGTTTGAAGGTATCGATACATTTTTCAATTGTATCAGAACACTTTGACGTAGATAAAATGAAGTCCGTCATGAAGGTGCTTGATCCTGTCCTTAGGGTGTCGATACGTTTGAAAAAAATTCAGGGGTATTAATACGTTTATGAAGAGGGTGCTTGATCAAGGCTTAAGGTATCGATACGTTTGATCAGACTTTCAGAGTATCGATACGTTTGATGAGAAGGTTTCAAAATATTTGAGTGTAGACCAAAAGGTGTCGATACGTTTTAGGCAAGGTTTTGAAACTCGGGCTTTTATTTGGCACTGTGACTTAAATGTGTCGATACGTTTGAGCAATGTATCGATACGTTTGTGCCTTGGTGAACTTTTCTTACACTTTCTTCACATTTTTCTCACCTACAAAAACATATACACTTTTCAAAGAACAAGTGACTTATATATGTTCATTTAACAAATAAATTCATTTGAATTATCACATATATGCATTTTTATTATTTGTTATTTATTTTGGCATTATCAAAAACAATATAACATAGAAAATTAATTATGCCACTAAATCATCAAAAAATACTTTAAAGCTATCAAACTCAGTTTTAAGAATAGGAACGTTCTTGATGGGCGATTGGTGTGATGTATCAGGAAATTTAACCTCTTTATTTGAAGAATTTGAACTTGTATTCTACGATTCAATTATCTCTTCAGTTCTGGTTGATCTTGAATTTTGTGTTTCAACAACTTCTAAACCTTTATCCATAGTAAGGTCCAAAGGAACAAGGTTTAAAGGAACATTACTGCCATAATCAAGATAATCAAGATTCTGAATTTCTTTCTAGTTCTCCCCCTGAAGTTTAAAATATGCAAAAAAATACATTGAATCTTCATGAAAAACCATATCTATGGTTATAAACATACGGTGTGTTGGAGGATGATAACACTTGTAGCCTTTTTGATGCATAGCATAAGATAGAAAAATATAGCGTAAAGCTCGTGGGTCTAACTTATTTCGTTGATGTTTGTAAAGATAGAAATTCTGACACACCCAAAAATATGAGAAAGTAAATCAGTAAGAGCTTTAAATGGCATGTGAAAGTTAGTGGAGTTTGAAGGAGTTCGATTAATTGAGTAAATTACAAACATAAGAGCTTATCCCCAATAGGACAACTGAATATGCGCTTCAATTAAAATAGCTCGAACAACTTCTAATAAATGACGATTTTTTCGCTTTGAAACTCTATTTTGTTGAGGGGTATTAACACAAGTTGTTTGGTTAACGATTCCTTGCACTTCTAAAAACTGTTGAAGTTCAGAACTTTGATATTCCCCTCTATTATCACTTTCCAGAACCTTTATACTAAGTTTTGATCATTTTATGAAATTTCTAAAATAATAAGTTGACTTCACTTTTAGACTTCATTAACCACAACCAAGTCATTCGAATACAATTATCAATAAACTTATGAACCAAGGTGAACCACGCAAGGTTGAAACTTTAGATGGACCCCACATATTGGAGTGAATAACCATAAACAAAAAAGGACTTTTATTTAATCTTAATGGAAATGAAGTTCGATGACTTTTTATAAGTTCACATACATCATAACATAAACTAGAAAGATCAACATATTCAAATAAATTAGGGAATAATCTTTTAAGA
>JAVXUL010164122.1:0-13187 GCA_035590515.1 Trichilia minutiflora | reverse complement strand
TGGCCAATAATTTTTCTAATATTTATTAATTATGGTAATTAATAAATATTCATATTTGATTTATTATATATAAATATATATATATATATATATATATATATATATATATATTTATTTATATTTATAAAATACACTTATGTGTACGTTTTATGAAATAGTTCGGTAATTAGAACTTTAAATGTCTTCATTATATTTTCACATGCTATGTTAATAGATATGTGCATGAATACAATAAGTCTATGTTATCAAGAACACTAGAGAGGTTTTATGATATAAATTCTTTATGTAAGATATATATATATATATATATATATAAATAAAATCATGTGATGGTACTTATGAGTTAATGATCTCAGTTAGATTATTGTACTCAAGTATAGATAGTTTTGTTATAATATAGTTTAGTGAGTCCAAGTATCATATCCACAGAGAGTGCTTTTTATCTAGGGTTTTTTATTGAAAAATTTATAATTTATGCATGATTTAGTCCATAGAACCTTCATGAGTTCATTGATATATTAGAACCCAATGAAAAGGAGGCAAAGAGGCTGAAAGAAACCAAAAAAAGGGATATCAAAGCATTGTTCATTCTCTAGCAAGCAGTCTAAAAGACTATTTTCTCACAGATTACAGTAACAACCACACTAAAGCAAGTATGGTCAATTCTATAAAAAGAATCCCAAGGTGATTCAAAGGTCATAATAGTGACTTTAAAAATGTGACTTTAAAACTTTGGTTATGAAGAATGGTAATTTAATTACTATTTTTTTTTCAAGAGCAATGATAATAGTCAGTCAAATGTGCTCCTATGCTGAGTAAATTGTGGATTAGATGATCATTGCAAAAGTATTAAGAAGTTTGACTGTAAAATTTGACCATATGGTAGCTACCATAAAAGAAGCTAAGGATCTATCAGTTTTTGCCATTAATAAACTGATGGGATGAGTTAAGAATCAATAGATTGCTTGAAAAGAATAACGAAAAGGCATTACAAGAGAAGGAGATAGCCACCAAATATAGAAAAGGTGACCATTCAGCAAGTAAAGGTCGAGGAAGAAAAGGATTTAGAGGTAGTTATGGTCACGATAACAATAGAGACAGAGGAAGGAATAAAGGGAAAAGGCAATATAATGAGCAAGGAAACATGAAGAGTGGCCTTTAATGTTACCATTGTAAGGGATACGGGTATATAAAAATTCATTGTTGGTATAAAGACTTGAAGATGAATTTTATAGCAAAAAATGAAGGAGAAAATAAGCTTTTTATGGCTTATATTGACACTAACTATAAACCAATTGATTTGTGATTTGTAGACAGTGGTTGTTCGAACCATATAATAGGTACCAAATCCTTGTTCCAGAAGCTTGATGAAATATAAAGAATAAAGGTGTAGCTTGGCAATAAAAAAAGTTGAAGAAAAAGGCACAGTGGAAATTAACATTAGCCATGGTAAAGTATGGGTATTGGATAACATTCAATTTGTACAAGCTTTAGGATACAAATTATTGAGCATTCGATAATTGATGGCTGATGGATATTCTGTTTTATTTAATGACAATGCATATGTCATTAAAAATAAGAAATCAAGCCAAAAGGCTGATATCAGCATGACTTCAAATAAGATGTTCCCATTGGATGTTTCTAACATAGAGAATTTTGTTCTTGCTATAAGTATAAAGGATAACTCAAAGCTATAACATTTAAGGTACGGGTATCTCAACATTAAGGACCTAGAGTTGCTAAGTGATAAAACTATAGTTCTCTGGCTATCAAAAGTTGGCTCTATTGATTTATGTGAGGGCTGCATTTATAAAAAACAAACTAGGAAGACATTTTTTATTGAAAAAGCTTGGAAAGCTTCTTAAAGTCTAGAATTAATTCATGCTGATTTATGTGGACTTATATAACTGAGTCATTGGGTAGGAATCATTATTTTTTGCTATTTACTAATTATTATAGTCATATAGTTTGGGTTTATTTTCTAGAAAACAAGCCATAAACTTTTGAGAAGTTTTAGAAATTTAAGGTTATGGTAGAAAAGTAAAGTGGCTGCTATATCAAAGTTCTTTGTACAGAGAGAGGTAGAGAGTTTGTGTATAAAGAATTTAATCTATTTTACAAAGAAAATGGCATCTATAGAGAGTTAACAACTCCTTACACTTCGAAGCAAAATGGCGTTGTTGAGCAAAAAAAATCAAACCATTGTAGAGTTCCAAGAAGCATGTTACAAGTAAGACGACTTTCAAACTGATTTTGGGCTGAAACTATAGCAACATCTATCTATTTGTTGAATCTCCCACCAATAAAGGCTATCATATAAAGCTTAGCATGGAAGGAAACCGTCTGTAAGTCATTTACAAGTTTTTGGATGTATTGCTTATGCTTTCATAAATTCTCAAGTTCATTAAAAGATTGATGAAAAATTTTAAAACTGCAGTTTTATTGGTTATTTTACTCAATCCAAAGCATATAGATTGTATAACCCTCTTAGTGGCAAGATTTCAATTAGAAAGGATGTAGTATTTGAAGAAAATACAAGCTAGAATTAGGTTGAAGAGAAGATGCCATAAAAAATTCCTATGCCGATTGGAATATCTCCAGATCAAAGATAAGTGCAAACTATACTGATTCCTCTATGGCTTCATCAAGTTCATTAACTTCAACAACACTAAGTAGAAACTCTTCATCTATACTCAAAAAGTCTTAAGATAAGACACCACCCAATAAGTATAGATCTTTGGCCGATATATATACATCTTATCAATTTTCTGTTATTGTTTTAGATCCTACAAATTATAAAGAAGTAGTTGAAAAAGAAGAATGGCAAAAAGTAATGATGGAAGAGATGAAAGCTATTAAAAAGAGTAGAATATAAGAGATAGTTGACTTACCAGAAGGCAAAAATGCAATTAGTTTGAAGTGGGTGTTCAAGATAAAATTTGATGTAGATGGAAGCATACAAAAGCACAAAGTTTATCTTGTGGCGAAAGGATATACACAACAATATGGTGTTGATTTCGAAGACACCTTTTCTTTAGTAGCTCATTTTGAAATGGTGAGGTTAGTTCTATCATTGGTTGCCTAATTTCAATGGCCTATTTATCAATTTGATGTCAAGTTGGCATTCCTTAATGCAGATTTATAAGAAGAGACCTATGTAACTCAACTAGAAGGTTTTATAAAGTAAGGCAACGAAACAAAGGTGTATAAGCTGAAAAAGGCATTGTATGGATTAAAGCAGGCTCCTCAAGCTTGATATAACAAGATTAGTGGGTATTTTTAGAAAAAAAGGTGTATGAGAAGTGAGAACGATCTCAACTTATATGTGAGAAAGGAAAGTAAAAATGATTTCATCATTATTTATCTTTATATTGATGATATCATTTATACTAGTTCCTTTATCTCTTTTATGGATGAGTTTAAGTCTCAAATGATGAATGAATTTAAGATGTTGAATATAGGTTTATTATATTATTTCCTTGCCCTTGAAATCTATCAAGCTGAAGATGGAATTTTTATTTCATAAAGAAAATATGCCGGAGACCTTCTTAGTAAATTTGGCATACTTAATTGTAAGCCTATAACTACACTTATGAATATTAATGAAAAATTACAGATGAAGATGAAGTAAAAATGGTAGATGCTAGAAGATTCAGAAGCTTGGTTGGAGGCTTGATTTATTTAATGCATACTCGATCTGATATTGCATTTTCTATTGGTCTTATTTTCAGGTTTATGTAACAACCTTCAAAGGTTCATTATAGAGCAGTAAAGTAGGTCTTGTGTTATATTACTGGAACTATAGAGTATAGAATTTGGTATTTTAAAGCTTTCAATTTTATATTATATGGGTTTATGGACAACGATTGGGCTGGCTTGTCGGATGATAAATGAAGCATTTCGGCAAATACTTCTACTTTTGGATTGGGAGTGATTACTTAGAGCTTCAAAAAGCAAGCAACACTGGATTTATCAACCTTAGAAGCTGAGTACATGACAGCAACTTCAATAGCTTGTTAAGCCATTTAGCTAAAGAGAGTGTTGGCTGAACTTTAGTAAGATTAAGAAGGATCAATAGAGATATCTTATGACAGTAAAGCAACTATCTTCATGGAAAAGAATCCAACTTTTCATAGCAAAACAAAGCATATCAAACTAAGCCACCATTTTATTCATGACCTCATTATAAAAGAGGAGATTGCCTCCAAGTATTGTAGCACCGATGAACAGCTAGCTAACATACTTACGAAGGCTTTATCAAAGGAGAAGTTCTATTACTTTAGAACTTTACTAGGTATATGCGACTTTAAATCAAGGGGAGTGTTAAGAATTGATTTAAAGTCTAACCGGGTATTATAGTAGGTGTCACAGCCTTAGACTCAAAGGCATGCTTAAGGCTAAGATGATACCTAGATCTTAGCCCTCGGAGAAGTTAGTATGAGCAAAGAAGGTAGCCCATGCATGATAGGTAGTAGGTCTATATGGAAAGGTAACCCATGCATGACAGGTATTCGGCCTATATGCAAAGAAGGTAGCCCATGTGTGGAATGGTCTTGGCGTATGTAAGAATGTTTGCAGAGTGACCTTGGTGTGTGCAGTAATGTATGCAAAGTGGCCTTGGTGTGTAAAGTAATGTATGCAGAGTGGCCTTAGTATGAGTAGTAATGTGTGTAGAGTAGCCTTGTTATGTATAGTAATTATGCAAAGTGACCTTGATATAGGCAGCAATATGAGCAAAGTGACATATGAGCAGTCAAAATGGGCACAAGTGTGCGCAATAGCATGGGCGGAGTGGCACATGAATAGTCAAGATAAGCACAAGCGTGTACAGCATCATGGGCAAGAGTGACACAAAATGGGTGCACAGTGGGTACAGACAGAGGCTAAGTGAATGCGAGGACAGTACATTGATAAGCATATATGCTCACAGAGGCTAAATGGGCAGTATGTCATGTTTTTGATATAAGCTATACTTTCTGATAGAAGTCTTGGTTTAATCTAACTACCTAAGTGTGGATACGACATATGGAAAACAGGTGCCAAAGTATAACATAGTATGATGAAGTGGTATAACATATGGCACGTGAAATAGAGCTTGCTTATAAATCAAACTATTAAGAGACCTTGTAACCCTAAGAAGCCAAGAGTGTTGGCTTCACTATATAAAAAGATCCTAACATTGTTGTAAGGGAATAATTAGATTTAAGATACTCGAGTAGAGAGAGAAAGCTCTAGAAAGAGAAAATTTAGAGAGAAAATTTTTGAAAGAGAAAATCTAGAATTATTATAAGTATTTACCAAGAGTTTGTGAGTGATTTGTAATCCTTTTTATATGATTAATAAAATGTTTGAAGGTAAGAGGACTTCGTAACCATTGTATTATCTTTGTAAGTGCTGTTTGTGCTTTTGATTGCTTGATTATACGGATTTTAAGTGGAAAAAGAAAGATGGTAGTGCTAGTCAAGTATAAACTTGATTCATTATGAAAGTACACTTCTATACACAAAAGAGCTTTTATGACAAGTTGGTATCAAAGTTAAGCCTGATTTTGGGGTGGTGCTATATGTCGATTGGTATAGATCTGCACAAGATCTAGACTAAGAAATGGTTTCTTACACTAAAAAAATCTTCTTTAACACACAACGGCTAGTGATACACTCAAAGACTGCATAGAAAGACTTGACCATGCAATAAGAGTAATCGCACCTCAAAAGCCATTGATTGCTACCTAAATGGAGAAATTGACTTACGACATTGGGATATTGAGGGATGAGAACACAACGTTAAAAGATGAGATGACTAATTTAAAGGATATGAACAACAATCTTGAACGCAAGTGTCATGATTAAACGTAATATGGGTGATGACCTTATTGCTACGAATAATGCTTTGAGGGATAAAAGAAGGGATCTTGAAACCAAGATGGTGATGATCAAGAGAGCCTTAGGCAACACAAAAGAGTAGGAGAACTTTTTGTGTAACATTGAGCAGTATTTTAGGGTAGCCTATATTTTAGAATTAGAGTAAGTACAAATAACTAGCATGTACCTCACTAGTAATGCTATGTTATGGTAGCATACAAAATTGATTCAAGATGCTGAGGCCCAAAGATCACCTATCCAAACATAAAGACATTCAAGAGGGAATCGAAGACTCAATTTCTTCCTCGTAATATAGTGTGGCTTGCTAGAAAAAGATTAAAGAGAATAAAGCATACCAAAACTATTCGGGATTATGTGAAAGAATTTAGCTCATTAATTCTAGATATTCACAATATGTTAGAGGATGACAAACTCTTCAATTTTATATCATGTTTGTAAAATTGGACGTAAATTGAACTATAAAGCCAAGGTGTTAGAGACTTGCCTGTGACAATTACAATAACTGATGGGCTAATTGATTATAAGCTTGGGCCTCAAAACAAGAAAAAGACAGCCAACAAGGGTAAGAAAAAGAAAAAAGCTAGAAATACCAAAAGCGAGGGCCAAAAGGAGAAAGGGGAAATTGGCCAATCCATGCCTCAAAAGCAATAAAAATTGGGGTGTTTTATTTATGGTGGACCTTATAGGGCAAGAGAATACCAAAAACAAGCCAAACTTAACACAATAACCAAACAAAAAGTCAAAGTGACTATGCCAAAGTTAAACCCATTACAGCAACAAATACACAATGTGTTACGGATTGATGGATCTTATAAAGAACTAATGTATGTGACAGCATATGTTAATAGGAAACAAGTTCGGGCTATGTTGGACACGAGGGCTACAAACAACTTCATTGAAGAAAGAGAGATAGAGTAGGTGAAGTTGAAAGTCGAAGGCACACAATGTGCAGTAAGGGCTGTGAACTCTCTAAATATGATAATGCAGAGCATAGTCATAAGCACATTGATTATCAGAATATGAAAAAAGAAAGTCAAATTATCTTTCCTTCCACTCGAAGATTTTGCACTCATTTTTGGCTTAGAGTTCTTTGTGGGTGTAAAGGTATATGTGATGCCAAATTTACAAAGTTTGTTTGTTATAGGACAGATAACAAAGCTTATGATATACGAGTTCTTGAAAAATGGTAGAACAAAACCATCACTTTAATCTGCCATCCAATTTAATAAAGGCATAAAGAAAAGAGATATGTCTTATATAGCGATGCTTGTGTAAGTTAAGCAAGATTAGGTTGAAGAGGTGCTAAATGAGTCTACAACTGTATTGAACAAATTTGCTATTATGATGCCACTAGAATTGTCTAAAGTGTTACCCCCACGACGTTTAGTTGATCATCACATTAAGTTAGAGCGTAAGACAAGACCATTAGCTTAGGTTTCTTACCGTATAACACCGATAGAGTTAGCAGAGCTACAAAAGCAACTTGATGAGTTATTAGATGCAGAGTACATCTAACCTTTAAAAGCACTAAACAGAGTGTCGGTGCTATTCCAAAAAAAGAAAGATGGTTCATTGTGAATATATGTGGATTATCGTACACTCAATAAAGTTATGATCAAGAACAAATATCCTATTCCAAATGTAATACATTTGTTTGATCAATTGGGGAGAGCTTCTCACTTCACAAAGTTAGATTTGTGATCAGGATATTGACAGGTTAGGATTGTAGAAGGGGATGAAGCAAAGACAGAGTACATAACTTGATATGAATGATATGAGTTATAGTGATGCCATTCGGGTTAACCAACACACTAGCAATCTTTTGTAACCAAATGAATGAGGTGCTCTATGAATTTATAGATCAATTTTTGGTGGTGTATTTCGATGATTTAATAGCATATAGTTAAACATTTAGAGAACATCTCGAGCATCTAAGGCAAGTGTTTGCCAAGTTAAGGGAACATAAGCTTTACATAAAGAAACAAAAATACAAGTTTTATTGACAAGAAGTGTTATTCTTAGGGTATTGGGTGAGCCACGAAAAAATTCGAATGGATGAAAGAAAGACTGAAGCAATCCTTGATTAGCCTACATCAATGAGAGGTCTAAAATTGAGATCCTTCATAGGATTAGCTAATTACAACAGAAAGTTCATTGAGTGTCACTAATTTACTAAAGAAGGTGAAGTAGTTGGAATGGATAGAAACATGCCAACAAGCATTCAATGACATCAAAGGGAGACATACCAACAAGCATTCACTAATATCAAAGGGAAAGTTGCTTCTAAACCAGTACTTAAGTTACCTAGCTTTGATAAGCCATTTGAGTTATGGACAGATGCATCAGACAGAATCATTGATGGTATGTTAGTTCAAGATTGGCATCCTATAGCATTCGAATGCCGAAAATTAAAAGATGCAGGATAGAGGTACTCAATCTGTGAGAAGGAAATGACGATGATGGTATATTGCTTAACTATGTAGAGGCATTATTTATAGAGAACGCACTTCACAGTGGTGGCTAATAATGTAGCCAGTACTTATTTCAAAACTCAGATGAAGTTATCGCCTAAATAAACAAAATGATAGAAATTCATTGTAGAGTTTGATTTTTTATAGGTACACAAGGCAATGAGATAAAAATCAGTGGCAAATGCATTGAGTCATAAGGAGATGAAAGGCTATGTGGTTACACTTTTAATCGTAACATCAAATTCACTGACTGAGTAAAACAATATATAGGGATAGATAATACATACCAATAACTATGTAATGAAATAAAAAAAGGACGTGTAAAGAGATACTGGCTCGAAGATGGGTTGATTTATGCTTGAGAGAGAAGATTGTATATTCCCAGTAGAGGAGACCTACACAAGATGTTATTATAAAAGGCATGTAATACTAAATAGGTAGAATATCCGAGAATCAAATGGATGATGGCTTTATTGGAAAGATCATACTACTAACCCAAAATGGAAGAAGACATAGGTTTATATGTCAAGATGTATCTAATATGTCAAATAAATAAGATCGATGAGACTTCTTCAACCAATGTCGATACCCAAGAGACCGTGATAGTCGATCTCAATGGATTTTATATTAGAAATGCCTACATTAACAAGTAAATAAAAGTCGATATTGATTTTGGTTGATCGATTTTTGAAGTATGCCATCTTCTCACTCGTACCTCATATATGCTCAACAGAGAATACTGTTGAGTTGATACTGAAGCACATTATGAAATACTTAAGAGTATTAGAAGATATTATGAGTAACAAGGACGTAAGGTTCACAAGAAGGTTTTGAACTTCGCTTTTTAACTTGATGGACACTAAATCGAAGTTTTCAACATCAAATCATCCTTAAAATGATGATCAAATAGAGAGGGTAAATACATTACTTAAAGAGTATTTACGACATTATAGGGGTGGGCACATGTGGTTTGGATCAGTTTGAGATAAAATCTCAAATCAATCCACATATTGCGATTTGAAACTAAGTTAATCCAATCCAATATATTAAAATATTACAAACCAGTTTAATCCAAACCACAAAGTAAGGTTTGAAGCAGTTTGGATCTGCAGTTTAGATTATATTACAAAATTAAAGATATAATAGCTAATTACTAGACACTTAAGAGAAAGTTCTATGACCAATTTTTCTTTCTTAGTTGTTATCACATAGAAGAAATAAAGGCAACCGTGTATAACTTAAGATGATAAATAAATAATAATAAAAAATTTTATAGGATAATATTAAGCGATTTAGATTGTGATTTCACAGTTTAGAATTGATTCAATCCAAAATCCAAATCATGAACTATAATTTGAAAAATATCAATTCGTAAATTAATGTCAAAATTTTTTAAACCGATCCAAATCGATAATTTTAGGGGTTTAGATTAAATCAATTTGAAAATGCTCACCTTTACGGCATTATATGATGACTAGCCAGAGCAATTGCGTAGATTTGCTTGACTTAGCACAGTATTGCTGTAACATACAATGATCTTCTTCATTAATAATGAGTTCAACAGCAGTAGTGATAGGGCAACAACCTTGCACACCACAAGAGGTGGTAAAGTAAAACCCTGAAAAAAGTGCCATGTAGCATACAAGATATGTCTGAGTTAGCCTTAGAAAGTCTAGCCAAGGCTTCTCGTTGAATGAAGAAGTATACTAATGCAAAGCAAAGAGATCTAGAATTCAACGAGGGTGACTTGGTGTTGTTGAAGCTTACACCGCAGATTTAAAAAAAGATCAGTAGCAAAACCATACATAGAAGGTTGGTGCCATAATACAATAGACCTTTCAAAATAGTGAAGAGAGTAGGCAGAGTTGCTTATGAACTAAAGATGCCTAATATGCCAAAAATACACCCAACTGCACATATGAGTTACCTGAAACCCTTTTACAAATACTTGGTTGATGTTGAGCGTCAACAAACTAAAAGAGTTCTTCTAGTGATCCAGAAGCAATTTGATAAAGAGGTTGAGAAAATCCTTGGTCATTAGACCATGGGCCAAAGCAAAAAGAATCAAAGCATGGAGTATTTAGTATAGTAAAAAGGGGGAACCACAGCGAATGAAAACTGGGAACAAGATATTATGTTGTGACAATTAAAGAAACAAGTAAAGCATTACCTCTCCAATTTAATGAGGACATTGGGCTTTTTAAGTGACGGAGATTTGTCATATCCTTAGACTCAAAGGCATGCTCGAGGCTAAGATGATGCTTGGATCTTAGCCATCGGGAGGTTAACATGGACATGGAAAACAGCCCATGGATGATAGGTAGCAGACCTATATGAGATGCATGGATCAGTTAAGAGCGATATAAGTGGGCATATGGTGTGTGCAAAGTGGCTTGGTGTGTGTAAAAGCGTATGTAGAGTGGTCTTGGTGTGTGCAACAATATGTGCGGAGTGGGCTTAGTATAGGCAGTAGCATAGGCAGAATGGTACATAAGCAACCAAGATGGGCACAAGTGTATACACCATCATGGACAAGAGCAACACAAAGTGGGTGTATAGTAGGTATAGACAAAGGCTAAGTGGGGCACATGGGCAACATGTTGACAAGCACATATAAGGCTCAAAGAGGCTAAGTACGCAACATTCATGTTTTTGATGTAAATTATACTTCCAGATAGAACTCTTGCTCTAATCCAACTACCCAAGTATAAGGAGTAAGAGTCTCACTTGAAGTACACCACCTTGTTAGGAAGACAAGTTCTGATCTAACTCCTCTTGTGGTCAAATGAGTAAGTGTGGATACAACTTGTGATAAATGGGTCTCACAGTATGACATGGCATAACATGTGGCTCACAAAGTAGAGTTTACTTATAAATCAAACTACTAAGAAACCTTGTGACCCCAAGAAATCAAAGATATTGGTTTTACTATATAAAGAAACCCTAGCCTTGTTGCAAAGGAATAATCAAATCTAAGATACTTGAGTAGAGAGATAAAGCTTTAAAGAGAAAAAATCTAGAATTATTGTGGACATTCACCAAGTGTTCATGAGTGACTTGTAATCCTTTTTATATGATTAATAAAAGGTTGAAGACAAGAGGCTTTTGTAAACATTATATTGTATTAGTGGTTGCTATTTGTGCTTGTTATTGTTTGATTATGCAAATTTAGGTGGAAAAAGAAAAGTGATAGTACTGATTTAATATAGACTTGACGCATCATGAGAGTTGCCGCTATACATAAAAGAGCTTTCGTGATAGTAGGACCTAGTATTATCGGTTATTAATTCTGTATCCATTATTTAAGCTAGTCAATAACTATATATAATAAAAAAAACTCGGTAATGTGTGTGTGGACCAAGATCCATACTTTGTTTGCTTCAATATAAGCCTATATAAATATAGATACTTAACGTTAGTTTAATTTGGCATTAGACAATAATAAAGCTAAGCACTTAAGAGTTTTATTTCTATTTCCTATGCTTTGTCTCTTTCATGTTCTTTTATTAACAGAATCAGGATTTTGTTGATCCAAAATACGTGGTTTGGGCTATGTTAATTGGTGGATCCGTATTTATTTTCTCTTATCCAACCATTAATAACATAAATATAGTTTAATATTAGGTCAACCTGCATAAATATATCCCCTTCGCCTCTCACAAGTCATTTTCATAACATAAATATACATTCTTTAATATTTATTAATTCATTGATTAAAAAAATTTATAATAATTTGTATATAAAATATGGTGGCACACATCCTTCTCCATTTATATAAACTCTTACTTTTAGATAATTACAATAAATATTCAAAATGTAGAAATCATGATATTGTATGCAAATGAGGTGTAAACACCAACACTACATGATGAGTTAAATCTTGTGAACAACAAAATTCGATGTCAGCACTGCCCATCTAACAACTACTTTGTCCAACAAAGTGAATGGCAAATGAATAAGTTCATTTCACATGCAATAAAAAAATTAGAAAAAAATGACTTTTAGAAAGAAACAACTCAATCGATAAGGTCGTTTATTAAATTAAAATGGGTGGAAGCCAGAGCCCAGAGGCTATAGCATCCCGAGAGTTGATGAACATGTAGATCCAATCTAAATAATAACCTTTTTAGTCAATTCTATTGCCCTAATTAATAAATAGGCCACATGTAATCGAAATTGTTGCATTTAATAAAGAAAAAGACCCAATAGTCGGAATGTTCAATAATAAAGAAAAACTTCACATGGAACAACTACTCTATGCATACAAGTGTTGACCTTGGCTTCTTCTCAGCTTGAGCGTCGTATTACATATTCTCATGATCTCTGGCTGATTTGAACTAATTCCACTACTCTTTTCAGATTGTCCTTTCCGGTAGCTGCAGAGCTCTTACATATAAACAGATCCGGTAAACTCTTCAAAACTATTTGTTGCTTTCTTTTTCTTTTTCTATTTCTATTTCTCTATGTTTTGAATGTTAATTTATTTGCTTTTTTAAATTGTTGAAATTTGTTTGTGTAGAAGAAAGAGAAAGAAAAGACGACAAATTTTTTAAGTTAAATTCTATTGTTTTGCAATTTTAATTCACCAAAATGAGATATTTTGCAACTTCAAACAATATAGGAAATTTAATTTGTAAAGGAATTAATTTTTAATCCATGATATTCTCTTAGAGTTATGTTAAGTCTTATTAGGTTTGTTTCTTCTCTAAATATAATTTATGTTACCTAGTGTTATGAACTTAAACACAAAGTTGTTTACAATCTCAAATCAAGAACATTCAAAGAAGAATTAAAGTTGAAGAAGATTGAACACAACAAACTCACAAACACAGCA
>JAVXUL010164111.1:0-13187 GCA_035590515.1 Trichilia minutiflora | reverse complement strand
AATATCTTTATTTTTTACATGAAAGAATAAAATTGATTTTTAATCAACAAATTGGAGTAATTTAACAAGAAATGTCATTAATTAACTTAATGATATTTATTTTATCCATTGTCATCTATCAGTTTTAGTGTGTGACTCCCTGAGTTCACCGTAAACTAAACATAAGTAGATACGAATTTTTTTCATATCACTTTAGTACTACACATTGTATCTAAAGTTCTCAATGATCATAAATGACCTCTAATAAGATATCATGAACCCATAATACAGAGAATATAATTCTAAATAAATCCATATAGTCGTACTTATAGATAATAAAGTCCCTCTACTATTAACTCCCTATCAAGTGTGGATTATGAAATTGTCAAACTCCTAATTCAATCATAAGACCAGAACCTTAATCATAAACAGGATGCACGTATCCAAAAACTCATTATAGAATTTGTATACTTCGATCAGAGATTTAATTCTCATACATGATAGTTCTGTCTAGAATCTCAAGCTCAAACATCTAAATCAACAGATGCTATATTGATCATTACTTGTTCTCATACAATAAGTACACGCTGTTATTAAGCTTCTTTCACTAGATGTGGATAGCCCAGTACGATATACATAAGTGAACGATGTGTCTCATTGTGGATTATAGTCATAGTATCCCAAGTTTAAGGACTAATGGCACACTGGTATGACTGTATGACAAATCATTGAATGTGGATATTCACCTATGTGATTTGTCATGTTTGGTTACGTTTAGTATCATATTCTCAAATGTAGTACCTATGTTTTATGCTTTTATGACATGAGACTCGTCACTCAACTATTAACATTAAATACCAATCAATGACAGCAACAAAACATATCGATCATACAATGTCATCGTCTCTAATGACATTTCTTTGATCAGGAATAAATTCGGAGCATTTAAATCATAGATTCTATTCTCATATTTAGAACTTTTTTAAATAGAATCTTGACATATAATGTTAGTGAATATCCTAGAAACCATTCGTGTTATCAGTTTCAAGGCTAGTAATCTTGTATAAACATTTGATTATTAATAAAAGAATTGTTCTTTATTATCATATATTAGATGTTTCTTTTATATGGCATGCTTATACATAAAGAATGTATGTGAATGGTCCAAATATTTTATTTAATTGTTAAATGAACTTATCAAAGTGTTCCTTACGTACGTGATATAGATTGGGCAACTATATCACATAATAAGCATACTAGTTGTCACTTAATGATATCATATGATGATATATATAAGTTGATAATATGGGTATTCTCACAAGCGCATTAGTATAGATTTATAATTGATAAATTATTTATAGAATAGGGCTACATATTGACAAATCACATAGTATGCATGTAGTCAATGATTTGTCAATAGATTGCAATAGTGTGTCAAGTAATCCTTTGACCTGAGACGTTTAAAATCAGACTCTGTATGGATGGGTATATTTCATATGGTGTATACATGCAGGGCTAATCATGCCTTGTACAAGAAGCCGTTTTGGGTATGCTTTGTTCATATAGATGTTCGATTGACAGTCAAGATGGGATCCGTTGACTTGATACTATAGACTGAGAGTTTTCATTGATTATGTCCGAGTTGAGTTCTTAAACGAATGTCAATATGATGTCTAAATTTTAAGTCTACGGCTATAGCAATCATGACATATGATCGACGATTCATATAGACATCGAGATTAGGGTTTAACATTCCATGAACCCTTATTCGATAAGGATATGACAACGGAGAGAGATTACCCATATGTTACGTATAATCAATAGAGATTTGATGAAGACACTTCTTCATTATAACTTAGAGACTATTACGCATAGCTAGACACTAATCATAGTCATTGTGTATCGAAATATTCGAGACCGAATTGTTTTGAGTTGAAATGTTCGATATTAGCTCACGGCTGAGTCACGGTAAACCTTCACAGTCCACCCTATTTCCTAAACGTTCTCATAAAGAAGGAGAAGATAAAATGTTATTAAGAAAGGGCTAGCAACCTTATGATAACTTAAAATACTGAAATAAATACATATAATTGTTATATGTATTTATTATTCTTTAAAGTGTTTAAAGAATTGATATCATACAGTAATTTAATATAAATTACATAACCCAAAATGATAATAATGATTATCAAATATGTTAAAATGTGATCCTAAGGTGAAATGGTGAAAACTAGATTAAATTGTTAATTTAGTACAAAATGACTATTTTGCCGCTATATGATACAAATGTGTAATTTATTGTAAATTACATATTCATATTTGATAATTGTGATTATCAAATATATTAAAATATAATTTTAATAGAAAATGATAAATTTTAAATTAAAATATTTAATTTAAAAGAAAATTATCATTTTACCCTTAAGTATAAATGTTGACCAAGGACATTATGATAAATGTACCATAATTTTGGATTTATAAAAATTCAAAATATATATTAATATGTCTAATTATTAAATTCTTTAATGGTTAGAAAATTTGATAAGTGTTGGAATTTATATAGATAATATTTTGACATTTGGTATTTAATATATTTTTTAATATATTTATTAATTTATTTTTAATTAATTTTTCTTGGTCAAAGATTTTATACAAGTTTGACTTGGTTGTATCACATAAATGCCCCATTATTTTATTATATTTATTTGGATAAATATTGAATAAATTAAATAGGAAAATGAGTGGAAATTAAGAAATTTGGGTATCCTTCTTCTCCATCAATGTTGGCACCCATGGGAAAAAAATTAGAGAGGGATGAAAGCTTACACTTGTGAGCTTGGTCTTAATCAAAATTGAAGCTTGCAAAGGTAAATACCTTAAACTCCTATTTTGCATCCTAGAAAGTTCATTGAAAAGCATGGAACTAAGGTATGTATTTTAGGGAGAAAACTTTTTTTTATGCATATTTTAGACCATTAGAAACCAACACATAATACAGCATAGGAACATATCTTGCATTATTAAGAAAATAAGATAAATAGTAATTGAACAAAGTGCGAGATACTTAAAAAATGCCATTTTATTTGTCCGAAACATTTTTAAAACTTACAAAATTATATATACAATCAGATGATAACCCTGAACCTTGTGACATGATTGGTTCTAGGGTCTATCTCTAATATTAGTAAAGCAGCCAATAAAGAGAAACCTTCAATAATTATTCCATAATACCTTGCTAGCCCCAAGAAGCTACGAATTTTAGTAATATTCCTCGACCATTCCCACTATACTATTTCTTAATCTTTCTTGGATCAATAATTATCTTGTTATCAAATACAACATGCCTTAGAAAATTTACTTCTCTAAACCAAAATTTACACTTAAAAAATTTCACATTCAACTGTCTCTCTTTTAAAGTATGAAGTACCACTCTGAGTTATCAATTATGTTCTCTTTTATTTCTTAAGTATACAAGTATGTCTAAACACAAAAATAAACTTATCTAAGTATGGATGAAAAACTCGATTCATCAAATCTGTGAAAGCTATAAGTGTATTTGTTAATTCAGAAGACATGATCAAGAACTCATAATGGACATATTGAGTTTTAAAAACGGTCTTATAGATATCGTTATCTCTAATTCTCAACTGATGATGTCCCAATTTAAAATCAATCTTAGAGAAAACATTTGCATCTTGCAGTTGATCAAAAAGATCATCAGTTCTCGACAACGAATACTTATTTTTAATAGTTACTTTGTTAAGTTTTCTATAATCAATGTACAACCTCAAAATACTATCCTTCTTTTTCACAAACAATACCAATACACTCTAAGAAGATACACTTGGTTAAAAAGAACCTTTCTCGACCAAATTTTCTAACTAAACCTTTAGTTCTTTGAATTTGGTAGGTGTCGTATAGTAGGGTGGTATCAAAATTGATGCCATCCCTGGTATAAAATTGATATAAAACTTAAGTTCTCTATCAAGCAATATACCAAACAATTCCTCTAAAAACACATCAAGGAATTCCTTAATAATTGGCATCTACTTTAGGCTAACTCTTAGAATCAATTTATCAATCATGTGTGTCAAATATGCCTAACGCCCTTTTTATAACAATCTCTTAGTCTCTAAAGTCGATATTACACAAGAGGAAAGTATCCTCTACTCGTCCACAAAACATAATCTCTTGCTCATATAACTTTTTGAAAATCACTTCTTTCTCAAAACAATCCAATGAACCATAGTGCTAAGATAACCAATCTATCCTTATGATTACATCAAAATCCTAGATTTTCAATAGAATCAAATCTGCTTCAAGATTAGTATTTACTAAAATAATATCACACTATTTAAAAATAATTTTTTAAAAATAATCTCTATCCTAGGGGCATATGAACAGCCAACTCTGGTTCTAAAAATATCAGGTCTCTATATCATGTAAATGACATCTTAATTAATAATCTATCTAATTTATGATCGACTAAAATGTATACTGGATAATCAAAAATCATCATTATACCTATAATCACATCTGAATTAGTTTAAGCTCACTCTTAATCCATAGCAAAAACGAAGTCTAAACTCATGATTGATTCCTCTTATTTTCTTGGGAAATAAATTGGCTCCTTAATTCATATCAGTAAGTACTTGAAAATTATGGCCTAGTTATTAACTGCTGTGTATCAAAAACTTCGGGCTTTATACTAGCTGACCAATTACTATTGATATACCAAACTAGGATAATATTTTTTAATATGCCCAACCTGACCAAAATGATAACATACAATAAATAATCAACATGATTCATTATGAAACTATTTATAATTTAGACATCGTCTCTGACTAGATGATTGCTTGTTTGAATGAATAGATCTTGAAGTAGAAGTACTAAATCAGGATGACTATTGCTCTTTAGGGAAAAAAGGTGAAAAAACTCTTAGGCTAGTCAAATTATCACTTGACGTTTTGTTATTATAGTTTTTCTTCGATGATTGACCTACCAAATTGTTAAGGTCCTTCCTCTTTTAAAAACCTAGCCGAGATCTTCTCTCTCTAAGTAATGCCTCAATATGAAGAGCCAACTATACTATTTCTCATTAATCTATCTACTAGTCATTGACATTCTATCTCTGATTTTCAAGTACAATCTAGCTTCAAAATTGGTACACAACATCTCTTCATTAGCAAATTATAGAATGAACTTTACCAATTCTGTTAATTGGGTCTTATAATCCATCACAGTTTTACCTATTTACTTTAAATTCAGGAATTTTTGTCTCTTCTGATTGTTATGAAAATGGGTAAAATACTTTTTCTCATATTCTAAATAATGCCTCAATATGAAGACCTAGTGCTCAAACTAGCAACCACATTCTGCCACCACATAACAACACTTCTCTCAAGTAATTGAGTAACTACTCTTAGTTTTTTCACATCTAAAAAAGCTATATCATCCATAATCTATTGTATCTCTCTTAACTACCTGTTTGCTTTTACAACATCTTTCATTCTAAAGAAAGATACACTCCCAAGTTACCTAACTTCTTTTAGTAATTTAGAGAGCCTTTATATAGGCCTAGATAACTTTGCAAGAGCTATATAACCTATCTGTACTATCGTATCTATAGGATGAGTACTAGCTAATTAATATATAGAAACCTATCTTGATTAAGCTTGAGTCATGACTATTAAAAGTTTTCCATATTCAAATAGGCCATAAGTGCAATTAAGGCCTCTTGCAGCAAAGGAAAGGGTATATTACCCTCAGAATTATATGGTTGTAGGGGATTCATATGAACTTGCTCCTCATCAAAAGTAGAAAGTGGAGCATGAGATGTAGCCTCTTGCCTATCCCAAATCCTCCCATCTAAGGTTAAAACAGTATTTTTACACAAATAGATAACTATTAGAATATCTAATCATTCAATTATATTATGACTCAACTCAATTTATGTTCCCCAATAAAATTTTTGAACTAGGTATGGATATTATGAGTTTCTTATAATGTTATTTGAGCTAATTAATACCCCTGCTGCATTCATGGATCATATAAATAGAGTCTTTCACCCATACTTACATAAGTTTATGACCGTGTTTAGAGATGATATCCTGGTATACTCAAGAAGTAAAAAAGAATATGCCCAACATCTTATGATTGTTTTACAGATTTTGAAAGAAAGAAAACTATACACAAAGTTCTATAAGTATGAGTTTTGGTTTAGAGAAGTGGTGTTTTTAAGATATGTAGTATCTAGAAATGGGATATTTGTTGATCCTTGAAAGGTTGAGGTCATTATGCAGTGGGAGAAACTTAAGAATATTACTGAGATTCATCTTTTATTATAAAAGATTTGTTAAAGAATTTTCATTATTGGCGACAAACTTGATTGGCTTAAAAAGAGATCAAATTCGAATGAATTAACAAATGTGAATAGAGTTTTCAAGCTTTAAAAGATCACCTCATAACTACTCTAATATCAACTCTACCTACGCCCAAAAATGGTTATGTGGTATACAGTGATACATCCAAGTAAGGATTAGGATGTGTATTGATAAAGAATAGAAAGGTAATTGCTTATGCTTCCCATAAACTTAAGAAGTATGAGATGAATTATCCTACTCATAATTTAAAACTGGTAGTTATAGTCTTTGTATTAAAGATTTGGCAACATTACTTGTATGGAGAGTAGTGTCAAATCTTTATAAAACTTAAGAGTTACCTATTAACACAGAAAAAATTGAATTTGAGACAGAGAAGATGGTTAAAAATGATTAAAGATTAAAATTTATTTATTGAATACTATCTTGGTAAAGCCAATATAGTGACAGATGCATTAAGTAAGAAATCATTAGCTATATTGGCACATGTTAGAATAAAATATCTACCTCTATTGTTAGACATGAAGAAATTGAGAATTAAGTTTAAAATATGGTCAGAGTAGAGAATTACTAGCCAATTTCTTAGTGAGGCTTACCTTGAGAGAGTAGATAAAGGAGAAGCAGATGCAGGATCCAAAATTAATAAAAGTTTGTTAAGGAATTATGAATGATAACCAAGTATATTTCTATATCACACGAGATAGAATTTAACATTGACAGATAGAGTATGTATACCCATCAATGATGAGTTGAGAAAAATAATATTAGAGAAAGCCTATTATTTAGCTTTCGCCATGCATCATATTACCATAAAAATACACCAAACTATCATAAAGAATTACTAGTGGGCGGGCATAAAGAGAGAGATTACATAATATTTTACTAAATGTATAGCATACCAATAGGTTAAGGTAGAGCACCAGAAGCCAACTAAAATATTGCAACCATTGTAGATACCAGAATGGAAGTGAGAACACATAACTATAGATTTTATAGTTGGTTTGCATAAACACCAACTGGACATAATGCGATCTACGTAGTTATTAATCGACTAACCAAGTCAGCCCATTTTTTACCCATTAAAATTAATTATTTGATTAAGAATTTAATGAAGATTTATGTGGCAAAAAATATAAAATTATAGGAATACCTGTTATAATAGTGCCAGATCAAGATCCAGGATTTTCATATCGATTTTGGCCTAATATCCAAAAGGCTATAAAAGCAAAACTAAATTTTATCTCAGCATTTCATCTCAGACTGATAATTAGTTTGAATGAACTATTCAGACTTTAGAAGATATGATGAGAAGATGTGTCATGGATTTTCAAGGCAGCTGGGATATATACCTATCATTAGTTAAAGTTGCCTTGAAAGATGTTATCGATATAGCATATACATTGACTATATGAAGCCTTATATGAAAAGAAATACATAACACCTTTATATTAGAATGAGATAGATGAAAGAAAATTGAGTAATGTTGAATTGATAGAAATTACCATAAAAAAGATCAAGATCATTTGAAAAAGATTAAAGGCAGTGCAGGATCGACAGAAATCTTATTCAAAGAATAGACGAACGGAATTAGAATTTGATGTGGGAGACATGATATTCATAAAAATATCACCCTGAAAAGGAGTAATCTGATTCATAAATCAAGAAAAGCTTCACCCCCAATATATTAAATCATTCAGAATCATAGAAAGGACCGGTCTTATAGTGTATAGATTATAATTATCACCAAAGATAGAAAGAATTCATAATGTCTTCTATGTCTCAATATTGAAAAAATATGTACCCCCAACACACATTATCAGATCTTTACCAATCGAGCTCTGAGAAGACTTGAGTTATAAAGTGTAACTAGCTGTGATAATAGATCGACAAGAGCAAGTTCTACAGAGTAAATTCATCCATATAGAGAAAATTATGGTAGAGCACTATGGTTGAAGAAATAACTTGAGAACCTGAGCATCAAATACAACATCAGTACCCCTATTTATTTCATTACTAAGGATGATAGATTATAATACCCCACATCTATAGTTAAGGATATTTTAGACATTTTACTTTATAAAAATAATTTTATAATTTTCATAAAATTATATCCGGGTATTTTTAATGAATAGTTATCATTAAAATAGGGTTTAATAAAAAATTTAGAGAGAATTAGAAAGAGAAGTAAATGAAATTGAAAGTTTGATAAGATAAGATGATATGTGGAATAAAAGAAGAGGTTCAACTGCACAAATCAGAAGATTCATTCGAATAAACCATTTAGCTAAATGAAATGTGCTAATTATTTAATCGAATCAATTGATTAAAATTTTTTAAAGACTCATGAAAATCTCGATCGAACGAATTCATCAATTTATTTGAATGAATCATATTTAGTCGAACAATCTTGTGAGGGTTCACATACTACTTGAAGCCAACATCAATGGTGGGACATGATTTTAAGGTTATATACATACTTTTATATTATAATAAAAGAACATTTTATTTAGCATTCATTGATTTTAAATTGCATAAAAAACCCACTGATGGCTCAAAATTACTCCTGGTTAGAGTAATCACTGGGAAGAATGGCTAGGCTTAATGATTTTTTTATTGATTTTAGGCCATATTTTATAATTATGAAAATGTTATCAAACTTATTAATTTATTTTAAAGTGTTTTTTCAAATAATTTATGTTTGTTTATATTTTTATTTTTATTTTCAATCACTGAGTATATAATAGTATACTCATCTTTTTTTTCGCTCATAGGTAATTTCAAGTGTAGCTGAGATACCAGAAAGATGATGTTAGCATCCGAAGTGGTATCATTAGGTGTAACTTTCGAACTCGACCTACATTCTTTTTATTTTATTCCACTAGGAATAATTTATAAATTTTATATTTATTTTGGTTTGTTGCAGAAACTATGAACTTTTACATGCAATTATATTTGAGATTATAAAACAAAGATTATGATATTTTACATTTTAAATACTTTTATATTTGATATATATGATGGTTGTGCATATTATTTGAAGATGTTTAAAGTATTTTCATAAAAAACAGATACCATAGCAGTCTTATAGGCTCTTGACACGAGTTATAGGTACAAGGAATGCATGTCAGCAATCTATGACGATTGTTACGTTTGAACCTATAGTTGGAGGCATGACAATTATACTAGTATCAAAGCCAAGGTTTCAAAAATGATATTTTATAATATTTATAAATGATTTACATATGATTTTAAGTAATTTCTAAATGATTTTTGAGAAAGTATCCTAGTGGATTAAGTAAGTCGAGTCCTAAAATATATATCACCATCATATGCAGATATATAGAATTTAATCTCGTATTTCTTTTTGTAATATAAAAGGTCACTAAGACTAGATGAGGAAGAGGTAGACCCTGGAGAGAGATAGTTTCCAAAGAGCAAGAATAGGATGAATCATCTTATGTGCCTCAAACTGAACCTAAACAAACCCAAGTATCACCCCCACCTCAATACTCACCTCTAGGAGTGGGGATCCACCTCCAATAACACTGGAGATATGGGCATCTTACATGGCATATTGGAATGCCCAAACCTTTACTCAAACACAAGGTTAACTGGACCAGTCCCTACCTATATCCATTTAGTTATCCATACCTATATCCAAAGACTATTGTAGCCTCAGCAGTAGCTAAGCCATCAAGATCAGCCCTGAAGATCTTCAAACTTATTTGAAAAATCAAACAGTTAGGGAGTGTGCTGTTTGATGGCACGACATATGCTATATTGGCAAATAGATGATTAAAAAAAGTAAATAAGGATTTATAAGATATGGGGCTAGAGGATGATATTAAATTAAATTGATAACTCGACAGTCGGAGAAAAGTGTAGTAACGTGATTGGAGAACATGAAAGCTAGATCTACAGAGCTATTGACATAGAAAGATTTCAAGTAGGAGTTTAAAGATCAATATTACACCCACTTCTATCGTAATAAAAAAAACAAGAATTTTTGATATTTAAACAAATGAGGAAGACAGTAACAGAATATGAGACTCAGTTGAGGTAGATAGCGGAGTTTGTTCCTGAATTAACAAATGAAGAGAGTTTATGTGCTAAGTTCAAAGAGGGGTTGAATTTTGAAATCAAAGAGAATATGGTCTTGACTGCTAACCAAGGTTACAAAGAAATGATCCAAATGGTGTTGAGAGTAGAAAAGTTAATGGAAGAGAGAAGAGTAAGAGGCACATTTTAGAAAAGGAAGGATTTTAGTATACATGTTGGACAAGCATCTAAGAAAAGTTAAAGTAGTGGTTCATCTAGCAATGATTCGGCTACTAACCTAGCCAACAATATTCCTTTCTCTTGATAGAGCTAGAAACCCTCTAGATTGGGACAGTGTTCATATTAAACCTAATATATAATTTTATACCCGCAAATACATAGTATCAAGTTATAATCCTAAGTAAGTAAGGTATCGTATCCTCAAAAAAATAATTAAATTTTGATTGATTCCTACAATTAAACTAAACCTAAGCTTTATCTAGATGATAAATATAAAAGAAAATTAATCTAATTAAATTAAAACTTACAATAAAAGAAGTTAAAAAGCTACATAAATCTTTGGAAACTTAACTTCAGTTATAGTGAACCTAAAGAATTAATTTCGTCTATTGTTATTATCCCATTTTAATTGCCCCTTTAAACCCCAATTTGAATGAAATTTATAAAACAAAAATTATGTATTCACTCCCTCTCATAAGGCAAGTGATGCTATCTCTCAATCTAACCTTTCTCTATTTTTAATTAAATTAAGAAAAGCATTAATCTCCAGTTCTTTCTATAAGTTTTTGAGGAATTCAATTGTCTCCTAACTCATTGACTACCTAGTCATATTTGTTGTAATCCAATCTAAATCCCACTCTCCCGAGTCCTAAGATTCAAATTTAAAATCATCTCAATCATGGCCAATAATTTAAAAAGCATTACACATCAAACAATATGAATAAACTCCTTCAAATTTTCATTTAACAAACAACTATAACAATTAAAACGGGTTTCAATAATGACTGTATCAATTCTCTAAGTTAAAGAATTATCCTGACATAAGTTTATTCAAAATAACATCCAATATAAGGTATTTTATAGTCAATCTACACAAGGAACAAAGATCCAAGAAAAGAGATAAAAAGAAAACTCATTTTATATTCAATGCAGTCTAAAATTTTTAGATCTTTAATTCCTTTTTGTTGGTAGAACTCTGAAATTAAGGCTTGAAATTTATGTTGTTTTACTGTCCCAAAAGTCTCCTCTAAGTTAGAAAATAAGTCTCTATTTATAGATAAAAAAACCTAGGTCTTTTGAAGAAAACTCGAGCAAAGAAGGAAAGATAGCGTATCAGGTGTGAACTGGTGTTACAATGGGCCAAAATGGCATTGTAGTACAACCATTTATATCCCAATGGTCAGTTTTAAGCCTTGGCTAGTCTTACAGTGCCAAGCCTTTTGTCTAACAATGTCTAACTTCTGTCTTTATGTCCATTTTTCATTGCCTTTAATATCTTCAAATGAACTTGACTTCTTCATAAAAGTTTTAGATCTTTGAGTTCTATTTTCAACAAATCTTGATTTATCAAAATTAAATCATTACACAAAAAGATATGCCCATTTTATGAAAACTACACAAAATAGCTCCTCTAAGCACCATTTGCTAACTTTCAAAAAATTGACCCCACAACACAAAAATAACTAAAAAATCATTAAAACACCATAATATCATATAAAATAAACCAAATACAAGCCAAGAAACGTTAAGAAAATTTGACTAATCAGACAGTTAACTAAAGGATCATATTCTAATTCTAAACAAAGTTATGGAATGAACAAAAATATCAATTGTAAGAATATTATAGCAATGAGTGTAGATTACTATAGATGTGTTTTCACCTTGGTTAGACTGGACATGTCAAGTGACATTGTCCCCTTTTGCCTAAAACAAATATAGGCAGTCAATTTACACTCAGTCAATACCCTCCTTATCCCAACAGCAGCAGTAATCAATAGGTCAAGGTACCTCATCAAATAGTAAGAGGTAAGGAGTAAGCAGTTCATCCTCAATATAGTATAATATTAAGATGAATTAGGGTAGAGAATATACTCGCATCTTTGCACTTAACCAAAAATAAGCTCAAGTGAATGTAAAAATTGTAACAGGTACTGTTGGTAACTTTGGACATAAGGTATACATATTAGTTGATTTGGGCTCTAATAAATTGTTGTCAGTTACTCTATATTTAAAACCTACACAGATAGCTAATTATCCCTATTAGATCAAGAGTTGGTGGTGCATACCTCATTAGGTCAGAAGCTGAAAAGAAAAGCTGTCTTCAAAGATTATAGAATTATTGTAAATGGGATAGGATTAGAAGCTAATTTGATTCTATTGAAGATGCAAAATTTCGATGTTATTTTTATAGTGGATTGGTTATCACAACATCGAGCTTCAGTAAACTACTTTACTAAGTAAGTAGTATTTAAAAGACCAAGTGAATCAGAAGTGATATTGATGGGTGAATAAAATGTTCTACCCAGTTATGTAATCTCAATATTAAAGGCTCAGATATTGGTAAAGAAAGGATGTCAAGCATGCTTGGCATATGTGATCGACATATCAACTCCTAGATATTAAGTGGAGCAAGTGTCAGTAATAAGAGAATTTGTATATGTGTTTCCTGATCTCATTTAGATTATGTACTCAAGTATAGGTAGTCTTGTTGTAGAATAGTCCGGTGAGTCCAAGTGTCGTATCCACAGGGAGTGTTTTTTCCAAGAG
>JAVXUL010164081.1:0-13189 GCA_035590515.1 Trichilia minutiflora | reverse complement strand
AAGATTCTGTACTCATATCTATAACTCCTTATAGATAGAATCTCGACACATAATACAATCTGGGACATATCTTGCATTACTTAAAAGAAATAAATAAATTAGCAACTGAACATAATGCAAGATAGACTAGACTAATGCCGTTTAATTAATCGTAAACAGTTTACAATTAATTACAAAAGGTATATACACAAGAAAATATGACCTTGAACCATCTGACACGATTGGTTCTAGGACATATCTCTAACATATACTAACCTAAAATGTGAGAAAAAGGATGCGTATTAGGCAATATTTAGCAAGTGAACATATAAAATGAGTTGACTTTTTAATCACATAAGTTGGTTATCACAAAATTTTTCTTAATCCAAATAGTCAATATTAAATTGTTTCATTCATAAAACACAAGTGTAAAAGAAAATAAAAACATATAACAACAAATACATTATAATAAATCAAAATAACAGTTCTTTTCAATCTATTGGATTCCAACGTTCCTATTTTAGGTTGTAGAATAATCCGTAGCCAATAAAGGTAGGAATGCAATAGTATGTTATACCTTATGGCTCTATTAGATCTTATAAATCATCAATTCTATTTCATACTATATGATCGATTCTCGTCCTTCGGTCTATTGGATTTACCTTATTTGATACTGTAAGGCAATCTTTATCCTCAATTATATCCAAAATCAATATCAATAACTGATAATGACAAAATCAATAATAATGACATATAAGATAAAATCAATATATATTCATGTAATCATGAATCTCCAACCACATCATTACAAAAGATAAGTATCATCATAATTATTTCATAGTAATATAACACAAATTCAATATAAAAAAATCCATAATCGACCTCTTGGCCTCAATCATAAATAAATCATGCCACAAAAACCATGATATACTATATATATATATATACATACTAACCCAAATCATATAGCAAATTTTTATCTCCCTAAAACATCTAAAAATATGTAAGTTTATATAAATATTTTAAAAGAAGTATAAGAATAGAGAAAAGTCCATTCACAATCTGATACAGAGAATCACTCTCCTAACAGCTTCTTCATGATAGGGATACTTGATCCAAATCCCCTGTGCCTATAGATAATCATATATAAGGTTTTGAAGGTCCAATGAATATCATCCAAGAGGGAGGTGAACTAGTGATATGAAAAATTAAAAAATCAAAGAGATAGAAATTTTTAATGAAGTGTGAACTATAAAGAAAATGAATGCAAAAATGTTTTACTAGAAATGCAGGTGTAGAGAGAGAAACACTAAAATGCAGATATAGCAAATTTTATAATGGTTTGCCAACCCGCCTATGTCCACTCTTTTCCATTCAATCCCTTGAATTCAAGGTATCACTAAATTCTTGTTGAACTATGGGATAAGAGAATCCAATACAAATTCCTTCTTAACGATAAAGGGTAACCATAAGAAAAATACTTCATTTTTACAGAAGAAGTTGTCCCAAATACAAACTTCTTATAGGGTGAAGTTAAACCCAACAAATAGTAATAAATGCTCAAGAAAAAATAAAATTTAATTCTCTTACTGAACAAGTTTACAATGCAGAACAGATTTGCTCTCTCAAGAATAAATTTTACAAAGAATAATCACAAACTGAAAAATAGAGTATATTCTTTTTGTCACTCAATAGTCTTCTCAATAATTGCTTCTTTTTTTCTGCTTTTATTCAATCCAAATTCATTTGTATTTATACCTTCATTAATTTTCTTTCAATGACTCCCTGCATTAGCATTCATTTCGCTTATTTAATTCGAAAACTAGTCGTTATAGTCTTGAATTTGTCATAGGTGGCAATATCTTCCTTCAGGGTTTCAATACTTTTAGCTTGGTAACTAGAAGGTGTCGATATATTTTAATAAGGGGTGCCGATACCTTTTCATGCAAACGACACAATATCCATCATAAACATGTCAATACATTTGTTAGGATATCGATACGTTTGTTACGTTGGTGCAAAGGTTCCGATACTCGAACATTTTATCTTCACTGTATCACTTGAACATACCAAACATGTCGATACGTTTTAGTAAGGTATCGATACTTTTCAGTTGACTCATGAATTCTTGAGACTTTGGCTTTAAATTAAAAACACCTGAAAATTTGTATTTCTTTCTAACAAAGATCAAATGAGAAATATATGTCCAATATGATTAAACAACAATATAATTTCATCAATTTACAACATAATTACATTAATTATCATTCAAATCATCACTTAATCATTTTATCCATTTCTCATGCATTTCATATATTTGACATCATCAAAAACACTTGAAGTTTATTGTATACAAATCGATTCAATTAAAAAGATTTTATAGACTAACAAATTTGAAAATCGAATCTCATCATATTTATTTTATAGTTCTCTTTATTAAAAAGGATTTTTTAAATAAAAATTAAACACCTTTGTTATGCAGTAATAATTATTATACAAGTTGTTTGTATAAAAAATTTGTCTTGTTAGTATTGATGATTAATCCACGAATGCAATTAACTAATACATTAATTATTCTTAATAAAATGAATTTTATTTTCTTTCTATGTCCCTACCTGTTTTCACAAAAAAGAATTAAAAGATGAAAAAAAAAAGTGAATGGTTACTAGTTATTATCGTATTTATCAAAATTATCTTATTCTCAAAATGTTCAGAATTTAATGATGACTTTATGTAATATAATGATGAAAATAGCAAATATTATTTATTTAAATTAATTTAATATTATATATTCTTGGCTCGGGTAGTTTATGTAAGGAGTGTTTGTAATAATATAAATAAACTATCTTTCTTAACGTTCACCTGTATTCAAGTTCGAAAATGGGTATGAAGTGGGATGGGGTTTAAGTGTGTGAAACTTAAGGAAAAAAATTAATAATATAATATTATTGTCATTTATTTTATATAATTTATTCACGTGAAAATGTAAAATATATGATAATGACATAAAATTATTTTTTCAATTTGTATAAATAAATTTCTATTATTTTTACTCTATAATTATTTTATAAAAAAAAATTCTTAAAGAGTTGTGATATTTATTAAATGATAAATTTTAGAATTTTTAAAATAATTTATTATATTATCTTATTATTTTACTTTTAAATTTAGTGTGTTTTTTTCGTATAAAGTATAAATAAAATATACTTTAGTATTTCTTATGCGAACCTCAAAGATGCAAGAAAACCCACAACATACTAAGATTTTAACTCCAGAAAAGTTAAATTAGATTTAAGATAGGACCTTTACTTGATATTTATATTAACTCTAAAACTAGATTAATTATAGAATTAAAGGTATATTAAACTAAAGATCTAAAGAATAATAATCAAATAAAGAATCATAGGTATAAATTAATGGAAAGGAAGATGTCACACTTAAAAAAAAAATTCTTAAATGATAAGTCAAGTTATAAATACCAATAAAATAAATTCTTAATAAGTTCTGAATAAATTCTAAAAAAAAAAGAGAACTCTTAATTTTACAATTTATATCACTCCTCAAACCCCTCCTAATTAAAACAAAATATACCTTTATGTAGATAACTAATGTAACTCATAAAATATAAAGATTCTTAACTCTAAATGAATTCTAATTACTTAAAACTTTAAATAACTTAATAAATAAAAGACTTTGCGCTTAGTTAAACAATTGTTCAACCTAAATAACAATTGAAAAAACATCTTAATAATAAAACTAACCTAACTAAAATCATAACTCAACTAATTAATTTAATTCTTAAATTTGAATCAAATTAATCAAGTGTTGCTCCTCTTTTACACCCAGATTATTAAAATTACCTATATTTGATGGTTGTACTTCAATTCTACTTCTTATTGTTTGATTAGTCCATTCAAAACTTCACATATTTCTTTAACTCTATCTCTTGTAATCGGTCCTTCATTCTCTCCTTGAACTTTTCTACATATTAATATGATTCTCATCAATTTCATGTTTTAAAGTATTTGCATACTCATAAATTAGTGGAACATATATTTTTTTTCTTATGATTAAATTTAATTTTATGACAATCATCTTTCATTTTTTCATTTATAAAAGCTTGAAATCTAGTAATTTACATAAACAAATAGATTATACCTTCTATATAATATTTGTAATAGCTATGAACAATGTAATATGAGAACTAAAAAGTTGATTAATATTTTTTAAAATAATATATTTTATTTAGTTATATAAGATTGGCTTTAATAATAAATTGAATAATGTATAGTTTTTTAATATAAATTAAATTTCCAATTAAAATATTTTTTAAGGTAAAAGATAAATAAACCCTTACGCTCTAGGCAAATATATAATTAGGCTTCATTTAGGATTGTGGTGTTTGTGCTATGCATTAAAAGTAAAGTTAAAAAAATATTTGATATCACTAATTTTTAATATTTTATATTAATATTTAAAATTTTTATCCTGCAATAATTATAACTTAAAAACAACCAGACCAAAAGGAAATTTATTTGGATAATTTATTTATTTTGATGATTACTAGTTTCAAAGTTACTCAAATAGATCCTTATGTCTTAAAAAATTTGTTAATTTGGATGGATTATTTATTTATCTGTTATAATTACTATAATATTATATAATTATAATTATTTTAATAATTAAATATATTATACTACCTTTATTTTTATACAAATTTATAATAAATTAAACTAACAAATTTAATATTATTTGAATATTTTTATGAATCTAATAAAATTAAAGTGTATATTATTAAATTTTAAGTATGTTATAAATATTAGCTTAGGGTATAAATAAGAGAAAGTTGAGAGATCTTATTGATATTTATCAGCCAAGCGTAATTCTTAAAATCAAAATTGAAGATCAAATTGAAATGACTACAATTACATGGGGTAAGACCTAGTTAATAAAATATTACTACTCATCTAACCAATCAAATTTCGAGTGGTATTACATATTCTTAGAAATTTGACACTTATCTTAAGCTTATAATACATCATATACACATGCCAAAATCCAAGCCAATTATAAGAGGACACATGTAGAACACTTGCAAGATGTATAAGCAGTGGAGTGGACTAATGAGAGAGAGTGGTGGAAGCCACCACTAAGAAGGGAAGATATGGCATTATAACATTTTCCCTTGGATTTTTCCACTCTCAATCAATTTAGTAAGTGTTGAATGCTACTTTATTAAAAACTTTGCTAGTAAAACCAAACAGGACAAAACCTGGTTGAAGATAAAAAAGAGCACAATGCATATTTGGCTCCCTTTGATTAAATCCCCTTTAGCAGACTATCATCAATCTTTTAATTCATAAAGTTGACACATTTCAATATTATGTACCAACTTCTCAAAAGTTGATGTAGGTAAGGCTTTAGTGAAAAGATTAGTAACATTTTATACTAAGAGATTTGTTTGACATAAATTTGATGGTTCTACTGAAACTTATGAGTATAGAAAAATTTAGATGAAATATATTTGGTTCTATCACCTTTGATGTAACGTCCTCTAATTTGAGCAATATAAACAGCATTATCTTCATAAATTACTATTAGATTCTCTAGAATAGAGAATAAATTACATATACTTTGAATATGTTGAATAACAAAACGGAGTCATACACACTCACAACTTGCTTCATATAAAGTAAAGATTTCAGTATAATTAGAAGAAGTAGCAACAAATGTTTATTTCATGGATTGCCACAAGATTGCTATATTATTATAAGTGAATACATATGCCGTTTATGATCTAGCTTTATGGGGATCAGAAAGGTAACCAACATTTATATAACCAACTAAGCTTGGATTTTGTGTTCGCTCATTGAAATAAAATAATCTCAAATTTTTCGTTCCACGAAGATAATGTAAAATATGCTTGATGTCATTCCATTGTCACTGAGTAGGTGCAAAATTAAATTTGGCTAGTAAATTCATAGCAAATGTTATATTAAATTTGGTACATTATGCTAGATATAATAAAGCATCAATTGCATTTAGATATGGTACTTCTGGACCAAGTATCCTTTTTAAATACCTTATATTTATAGTTAAGGGCATTTTTGATATTTTATGATATGCATATTCGGGTATAGTTAACTAATAGTCGACATTAAATTAAAGTATAATGTTGGAATTAGAAAGAATTAGAAAAGAAAAATAAATAGAATGAGAATTTAGACTTGAAAAATCTTAGTTTTAAGAATTTGTTCGAACGAATGAGAAGTTCGATCGAACAAATTGAGGGTGCTAATAAGTCCGAAAGGGTGGGAGAAATTCGATTAAATTAATTCTTTGATTCATTTGAACGAATCCTATTTGACCGAATGAATAACTCAACTTATTCAAACGAATTTGATGTAAAAATTTTTTAGAGCGTCGTCAAAGAATTTGACCAAATGAAGGGTTGATTTGTTCGAATGAACTATAATTTGATCAAATGAATTGGTTGATTCGTTCGATCAAATTGTACGAAGATTGGATGAAATGATCATTTTTGCCCCTTTTAGAAATTTTCTTTCTTTATAACTCAAAGGCATTAGGGTAAATAGTGGCTCAATTCATCCAGTTTTCTTCCTTTTTCTCTTCCCCTCACATTCTCTTCCTCTTCCTCTGCAATTTTCTTCCTTTTAATTTCTTGATTTCTAACAAATTTATCCTTGTTATCTCTCTCAAAATCAACTTCTTATGACTCTCTTTACATTTTATCATCTTTGTTTTGTCAATTAGAACGAGGAAACAATAAGGAAAAAATTTGAGTGTGGATTCCAACTTGCGTTTTCGAGCAATTGATGCCTTATACGACATTTATAGGGTTCGATCAACTTTTTGATGATGATATTGGTGCAAGAGATGCTCGAGAGATATCAAGGATCGAGGCATGATTTGAGGAGTATTTACTCTCCCTATAGTGTGAGTGAAACTTTCTCATTTCCTTTATATCTTTTTTGATGTTTTAATTTTAATATTTTAATTATTTTTAAATTTTATATCTTTTTTTCGTTTATGTTTATAAGTTTTTATAAATAAATGATTTATGATGGATTTTATATGATGTATGAGGTCAGGAGGTTAATGTTCTCATGATATAATGTGGTTCACTTATGATTTCATAATGGTTGATTTTTGCTTTGAGACTTTGTTTTGTTGGTGAATATACATATACATAAATATTGGTCTATTTGAGTTTGAATTGGATTCTTTTTGTTTTATTGAAATAATATAGCTAATGGACCAAGTTATGTATGTTGTATCTTATGATTTCTAATGGCTTAAATCATGCATAACACTTTGACTTCGAACAGTTCGATCTTGAATATTTTGATACCCAACAACTATGGTTAGTGTTTAGCTACGCGTCATAGTCCCTAATTCACGATGAAGAAGTATCTTCATCAAACCTCCAATGATTTCACGTCACATATGGGTAATATCCTTCCATTGTCATATCCTGATCAAGTAAGGCTTCATGGAATACCAAAACCCTAATCTCGATGTCTATACAAATTTTTGATCATATGTCATATTCGCTCTAATTAGAGACTTAAAATTTGGATATTATATCGACATTTGTTTAGAAATTAAACTCAGACAAAGTCAATAGAAACTCTCAGTCCATAGTGTCAAGTCAACAGATCCCATCTTGACTGTCAATCGAACACCTATATGAACAAAGCATACTAAAATCGACTTCTTATATAAGGCGTGATTAGCCCTACACGTATACACCATATAAAATACAGCCATCCATACAGAGTCCAATTCTAAATATCTCAGGTTTAAGAATTATATCGCATACTATTATAATTTATTGATAAATCATTGACTATATGCATACCATATAATTTGTCAATATGTAGCCCAATTCAATAAATAGTTCACAAACTATGAATCCATACTAATACATTTCTGACAGTACCCATATTGTCAACCAACATATATCATCATATGATATCATTAGGAGGCAACTAGTATGCTTACTATGTGATTTAGTTCTCCAATCTATATCACGTGCGTAAGGAACAATATAATAATTTTATTTAACAATTAAACGAAAATATCTAGATAATTCACATATATTCTTTATATATGAGCATGTCAATATAAAGGAAATAGCTAATATATATGAATAAATAATAATTCTTTCATGACTAATCAACAATTTATATAAGATCATTAATCTTAAAACTGATAACACGAATGATTTCTAAGACATACACTAACAATATCATGATTATATAGCCAGGTAGGTCAATACTATAGCTATCAGATTAAGTAGCTTAGGTATGAGCCGTGGGAGGGGCTATACTAGGTGAATGCACGTCATAGAGACTAGTATAAGGGAGGTCATGAATTTGGATAGAGTGGCCCACTTGACAAAAATATAGAGGACAGTCTTATAAGGATTTTCAAACTCCTTGAAGTCAAACATTAGTGGTGGACACTGTTTTTGAAACTTAGCATGCATATTTTTATTTTGTAAATTAATGAATACTTATTTTATATTTAAAAGTTTAAAATGCATATAAAACCCATTGACAGCTCGAGATTGCACCTAATCAATGTGATCATCGGAAAGGATGGTTATACCCAATGATTTTCTTTTGAATACAAGCAATGTTTTTACAATGTTGATAAATATTTTCAGTCTTGTAAATTAAATAAAGGTTTCTTTCCAATACTTGTCTATTTGATGCATGTATTTATATGTTTTTCTATTTTATTTTTACTCACTGAGTATGCAACAGTATGCTCACTCCCTTTCTTCCACTCATAGAAAATTTTGAGAATGACTAAGACACTAGGAGGGTGGTGATAGCCTTTGAAGTTGTGGCTACAGGTATAATTTATTTACTCAACTAGCATTCATTTCTTTTAAGTCCATTGGGAGAGTTATATAATGGATTTGGCTTTCTTTATTTTCAGGAACTACTTAACTTTGATGTGAATTTTAGTATTTGCTTTTTGTAATAGACTGATCGTATTATTTTATTTTATTTTATTTTCACATGATGATATGTGATTTCAGTTAGGATGATTTAAATGTATATTTTAAAAGTGTTTGATTATACCCTTAGTAGATACTTGATTAAGCTTATGAGCCTAACGATTTGAGTATTGTTATACTTGAACTCGACTCGAAGAATAACTCAAACTACTCAAACTCGAGCTCAACTCAACTATTATTGAGTCAAATTCAAATATCTACCGAGTCGAATCCGAGTAGCTCACGAGTAGCTTGTCTCATTTACACTCTTACTCGTACCTTTAGTTAGGGACTACGACAACTCTAGTAGTAGTTGAGTCATCGAGACTAGTTCTAAAGCTTTTTAAGCTCATTAAAGAGATACGATAGTTAAGGAGTGTATCATTGAGTGGTACAACGACGGATGCTATATTGATGAATAGATGGTTAAAGAAGGTGAAAAAGGACTTATAAGATATGGGACTAGAGGATGATGTTAAATTAAAGGTGGCTACTCAATTGTTAGAAGAAAATGTAATCACATGGTAAAAAATTGTGCGAGCTAGATTTGCAAAGCCACTGACATAAGAAGATTTCATGTATGAGTTTAAGGATCAATATTACACTCTTTTGCATCGCAACCAGAAAAATAAGAATTCATGAGATTGAAATAGATAGGAAAGACAGTAATAGAATATGAGACTTAGTTAAGAAAGTTAGTGGAGTTTGTCCATGAGTTTGCTAATAAAGAGAGTTTATGTACCAAGTTTGAAAAGGGGTTAAATTTTAAAATTAGAGAAAAGATACTTTTGATTGGTAATCAAGAGTATAAAGAGATGATTTAGTTGGCTTTGAGGGAGAAGAAACTTGTAGTAGAGAGAAGGGTGAGAGCCACATTTTAAAAGAGGAAGGACCTGAGCATATAGATTAGATAAGCATTTAAGAAAAGTTAAAGCAGTAGGTCATCTAGAAATGCTTCAACTATTAGTCCAGTTAGAAATCCTCATTTTTTCTTATAGAATTAGAGACCCTCTTGATTGGGATAATAAGCTCAAGGATCGGACTCTAGTTTTAAGAAAGATCATGGAGCAAATAGATGTATTAACTATAAGAAATACCATAACAACGTGTCCAAACTATCTCAGATGTGTTATTATTATGGACAGACAGGGTATATCAAGTGGCAATGTCCTCTCTTGACCAGAATAGAGACAGGCAAACAGTATATCCTTAGTCAGTATCCTGCTTACCCAACATAGTAGCAACAAATGGGTCGAGGTACTACATCAATCAATAAGAAGTCAGGAGTAGATAGTTCACCTACAATGCAGTAGCAAGGTAACCAGAGGTTATATTAATAGGTGAATGAAATGATTTTATCCATTTGCGTAATCTCGACAATGAAAGCACAAAGACTAATACAGAATGGGTGTCAAGCATACCTGGTATACATGGCCGACATATCAACTTTGGAGTATTTCATAGAACAAATGTCAGTAGTGAGAGAATTTTTTAATGTATTTTTCTAAAAGTTTATCAGGATTACCGTCAAATTGACAGTTCGACTTCAACATAGAATTGGTTTTAGGTATTACATCAATCTTAATGCCACTATATCATAAGACATCAGTTGAACTTCAAGAGTTAAAGGTTTAACTTTAAGATTTAATTGATAAAGTTTCATTAGACCTAGCGTATCTTTATGGGACGCACCTGTATTGTTTGTTAAGAAAAAATATAGGACATTGAGATTGTATATCGACTATCGATAGTTAAACAAAGTCACAATTAAGGATAAGTACCTGTTATTAAGAATTGATGATATATTTGATCAGTTATAGGGTGCCAACATGTTTTTCAAGATAGATTTGAGATCGAGATACTACTAATTGAAGATTCAGAAAGATGATATTTTGAAGACAACCTTCAGAACTAGTTATGGGTATTATAAGTTCTTTGTAATATCGTTCGGGTTAATTAATGCTTCTGCAGTATTCATGGACCTTATAAATCAAAATTTTCATCCACACCTAGATAAATTTATGATTGTGTTCATAGCTGATATTTTGATATACTCAAGAAGTAAAAAAGAATATGCCCAACATCTCAAAATCGTACGCCAGACCTTGAGAGAAAGAAGATTGTATATCAAATTTTTCAAGTGTGAGTTCTAGTTTAGAAAAATAGTTTTCAATAGGCATGTGGTATTTAAAAATGAAATATTAATGAATCCTCAGAAAGTAGACACTATTGTATAATGGAAACAGCTCAAGAATGTAACAGAAGTTTGAAGCTTTTTAAGATTGGCTGGGTACCATAGAAGATTTGTTGAAGAATTTTCTTTAACTTGATTAACTCGAAAAGAAGTTAAATTCGAGTAAAAAGATATTTGTGAACAAAATTTTCAAGCTTTGAAGGATTGCCTTACAACAACTCTAGTATTAACTCTTCCTACACCAGAGAAAGGCTATGTGGTATACAGTGATGCTTTGAAATAGGAACTTAGATGTGTATTAATGTAAGAAGAAAAAGTAATTGTTTATGCTTTTTGATAACTTAAGAAGCATGAGGTAAATTATTTGACATATGTTTGGAGCCAGTAGCTATGGCATTTGTATTAAAGATCTGATGATATTACTTATATAGGAAATAATGTCAGATCTTCACAGATCACAAGAGGTTGAAGTATTTACTGACCCAGAAAGAATTAAACTTGAGGAAGAGGCGATTGTTAGAATTGATCAAGGACTATAATCAAGTGATTGAATATCATTCTAGGAAAGCCAATGTGATAGCTGATACTTTGAGTAGGAAATCATTGATTACATTAGCATATATTGTAATAGAGTATTTACCCATGTTGATAAAAATGAAGAGTTTGAGACTAAGTTTGAAAAGGATATTCTAAGGAATCAAATTTAAGGAGAAATAGATGTAAAAGAATTCAGAGTTAGTAGAAACTTGTCAGAGAATCATAAATGGTAACTCAGAAGACTTCTACATCACCTCAAATGGGATCCTAGCACTAAAAGATAGGATTTATATACCTAAGGATGACGAGCTAAGAAGAGTAATATTAGAAGAAGAAAATAGTAAGGAAAAAATTTAAGTGTGGAGTCTAACTCGCATTTTCAAGCAAATGATGCCCTATATGACATTTATAGGATTTGATCAACTTTCTAGCGACAATGTTCATGCAAGAGATGCCCTAGAGATATCAAAGATCGAGGCGTGATTTGGGGAGTGTTTACCCTCCCTGTAGTGTAAGTGAAACTTTCTCATTTTCTTTATATATTTTTTGATGTTTTAATTTTAATATTTTAATTATTTCTGAATTTTAAATCTTTCTTTCATTTATGTTTATAAGTTTTTATAAATGAATGATTTATGATGGATTTTATATGATGTATAAGGTCAGGAGGCTAATGTTATAATGATATAATGTGGTTTACTTATGATTTCATAGTGGTTGATTTTTGCCTTGAGACTTTGTTTTACCGGCGAACATACACATACATAAATATTGGTCTATTTAAGTTTGAATTGGATTTTTTTTATTTTATTGAGATGATATGGCCAATAGGCCAGGTTATGTATTTTTTATCATGATTATATGGTCAAGTAGACTAATATTGGAGCTACCAAATTAAATAATTTATGTACGAACTGTGACAGGAGCAATAATAGGTGAGTACGCATCAAACGGTGCCAGTATAAAAAAGATAATGATCTCATTTGGATAGAGTGACCTGCTTGACAAAAATATAAAGGACAATCTTGTAAGAATTCACTAACTACTTGAACTCAAATGTCAATGGTAAGCACTGTTTTTGAAACTTAGCATGTATATTTTCATTTTATAAAATTAATGAATACTTATTTCATATTTATAAGTTTATAATGCATATAAAACCCATTGATGGTTCGGGATTGCACCTAATCAATGTGATCGTTGGGAAGGATGGTTATGCCCAATGATTTTCTTTTGAATACAAGCAATGTTTTTACAATATTGATAAATATTTTCAGTCTTGTAAATTAAATAAAGGTTTCTTTCCAATACTTGTCTATTTGATGTATGTATTTATATGTTTTTCTATTTTATTTTTACTCACTGAGTATATAATAGTATGCTCACCCCCTTTCTTCCACTCATAGAAAATTTCGAAAATGACTAAGACACTAGGAGGGTGGTCATAG
>JAVXUL010164050.1:0-13191 GCA_035590515.1 Trichilia minutiflora | reverse complement strand
GTGGATACCTTTGGAAGCTTGGGGGAGACTTCAAGCTTGAGGATCACTCATTTGGGTAACAAATTCCAACCCTAAATACTTAGTTATCAAAATATTTTGATAAATCCATAAAACATGCATATGATGTCATAATAGATCCTTAGGGTTTTGGTGAAAATCCCCACACATATAACATAACAAACTGTTTATTTTGGTACCCATTTAACTTTGGATCCATAGAAGTTAGCTTTGACCTTTAGAACCAGTGTCACTCTAACAACCTCATTCTTTTTCAAAACTGTTCTTTTAGGTACCCAAATCATTTTTGGTCCTCTATAGAAGTTTTTCTTAAATGGACATGAGTTGCTATAATGCCCATTCCTAGAGCAGTAGTGACATGTAACAAAAGAACTCACTATTTAAAATGATTCTACAAAGTATTTTGAATAAGTCTTTTATTTTATTCCAGGTCTATAACCAATCCCAGCCTTATCTAAAAATAATCTTTGGCTTCTTAGTAGTTTATCTAAGGCTTCAGTTCCAGAGGTGAATTTTACCAAAAATTTTCTCATATCTAGAACCTTATCATGCAACATTTTGTTCTCGGTTATCAATTTGTCCAATTCTTTTTCACACTCATTCTCTTTCATTTTTAGGCATTCATTTTTATTTATCAAGAGTGTATTTATCTTTTTAACATTCTTGTATTTCATGCAAAGTTTTTCAAAATCCATTATAAGTTCTTCATATAGTTAAGTTAAATCATCATGCAGTTCTTCACTATTACTATTAGAAAATGAATCATAGTATGAGAAAGATTCAAAAAATTTTACCTCATTAGATAGAAGTTTGCTTGCTCATCTCTTGCTGACATAGATGAGTTCTCGTTGCTTGTAGATTCATTCCAAGTGACCTTCATAGCCTTCTTCTTTTTCTTGTCTTTGTTATGCCCTTTTAAAGGACATTCAAGTCTGGTGTGTCCAGGCCTCTTACACTCATAGCAAATAATCTCCTTTTCCTTTTCTTTATTTTTCTTAAAATTTTCTGTTCTGTCTTCTTTTTTGAAATCCTTTCTTCTTTGGAATTTTTCTCTTCGTCTATCTTTATTGAAGAATCTTTTGAACTTTCTGGCCATTAACATAAAACCGTCATCTTCTGATTCTTCACTACTTTCTTCTTCATCTTCTACTTGTTTTGACCTTTTTAATGCAATATTTCTATTTCCCTGTTCTTTATCATTTTCCTCATTACGAACTACTTCCATTTCATATGTCATTAGTAACCCAAGCAGTTCTTCCAGGGGTAATGTACTGAGCTCTTTAGCTTCTCGTATGGCTGTCACTTTAGCTTCTCATGATCTTGGCAAGCTTCTTAGTATTTTCATGATCAAGTATACATTAGAGTAAATCCTGTCCAAAGCTTTTAATCCATTAGTAATATTAGTGAATCAAGTATACATTTTCTTGATGCTTTCGTGAGGTTTCATCTTAAACAACTCGTAATCATAGACGAGCATACTGATTTTCTAGTCTTTGACTCTACTTATAACCTCGTGTGTACCCTCTAGTGTATCTCAAATGGCTTTTGCTATATCACACCCTGATACCCTATTATACTCACCCCTATCTAGTGCTCAATAGAGAATGTTGATTACTCTGCCATTTAGTTGAAAGAGATTTTTCTCTTCTTGAGTCTATTCCTGTTTAGGTTTTAATTTTCTCTCTCTAGTGTATTCATCTATTGTCATGGGTTGAGTGTACCCATCCTCAAAAATTATGATAATGTCAAAGTCTAGGGACTAAGGTAGATTTGCTTACATTTCTTTCAGTATGTATAATCAGTGCCATCAAAAAATGGTAGTCTATGTACAGACTGACCCTCAACTATCTGTGATGGAATGCTACTAGATGCTATAATGATCTACTCTTCTTAGGCTTTTAATCCTATTTTCTCAGAAGTAGGCTCTGATACCAAATGAAGTCCAAGTTAATATCACCCAAAAAGGGGGTGAATTGGTGATATGGCTAATTTAAGACAAGTAAAAATTAAGAGTTTGAGATAATAAAAGTTGGTCGAGAGTTAATGCAACTAACGTTCTACTGAAAATACAAATATAGTGAGATAAGTATAAATATCTAGACACTATCAAATTTTATAGTGGTTCAGTAACCAGCCTACGTCCACTCTTTTCAATTCAGTTCTTTGAATCCGAGGTGTTACTATTTTCTTGTTTAAATTTGGGACAAAAACCCAATTACAATCTCCTTAATCAGTGAAGGGCAACCACAATCAAATCACTTTGTTTATACAGGAGAAGCTATCCCAAGTACAAACTTTTTTTTTATGGGATGAAGTTAAACCTATAACGTGGCAATAAATGCTTGAAAAATTTGCAAGTTCTCTCATAGAATAGATTTATAATAATTACTAATTTACTTTATATCTTTAGAACAACGAACATGACAAAAAGATGAGAACTTAATAAAGAGTATTCTTTTTGTTTGTTGATGAGTTCTCTGTATTTCACCCTTTTTTTAGTTGTAGAAATAAATACAAATTGATTTGTATTTATATTTTGAGAGAGTTTCTTCCAATGACTCTCTGATCGTTAGTTATTTCGTGCATTAAATGTAGAAAACTAACCATTATAATTCTAAATTTGATAAGGGTGTTGATATCTTTTTTCAGGGTATCGATACATTTAGCTTGATTTCTTTAAGGTACCGATACATTTAAGCTAAGGTGTTGATACTTTTTTTACGCAAGCGACACCAAGTCTGTCACGAACGTGTCGAAATGTTTCCCAGGGTATCAATATGTTTAAGTTACCTTTCAAGGGTATCAATACATTTTGAATTTCCTTCCAAGGTATTGATATACTTCTACAAGAGGATCGATATGTTGAAGTTCTCCTCCAAGGGTATCGATACATTTGGTGCAAGGTACTGAAGCTCGGATAGTTTTTCTTCATTGTATCACAAGGGTATCAATACGTTTAAGTAAGGTGTCGATACGTTTGAGCTTTGTCATAAATTCTTGACACTTTTTGACTTCAATTTGAACATCTAAAAATATATATGCCTTCCAAAAATATCAAGTGAGATATACGTGTTGATTTTAGCATTTAATCATTACTCAATAATTGATACGTAATTGAAGTATATTTTCGCATCATCAAAAATAATATTTTAGATATCATCAAAAATATTTTAGGGATATCAAGATTAAATTACATAATAACTGATGACGGAAAGGTTTACTCTTGAAGGTTTACACTTCATTGTAATCCGAGGGCCATAGTATATGGATAAGTGTCAATATTAGTCTTGCTATAAGTTGACTTCGATCATATCGTCTATTATCGATTTTACAGTAAACCTATAGAGTCTTACTATAAGTTGACTATAAAATTCTCTAATTTGATTATGCATCACTTTAACATATTAAGTTAAGACAATTTGATTGGTTAACCTAAGCTTGTATATGATGTAAGAGATATGTATTAAGTTTTCATCCTAGCAAATTAGAATTTGATAAGTGGCATAATCTTGGCCTTACACTTAAGTCATTGATCAATGGTGGATTTGCATGAGATATGGTTTCATCTAACCACACATTTGCCATAATATTTTTCAAGTATTTTTTAATTAATTATTAATTAAATAAAAAATATATAAAGAAAAATGTTATTAATTAATTAATAATTTTTATTTTGATGAAAAGGAAGAAATAGGAAGAAAAAGGGGTATGCTTTCCTCTTTTAGCTTAATTTTCTTCCTTGCTTTCCATGTTTAATTTTTGATCGTTTTGATTAATTGATATGGGGCTTTTGATCATTAAGTAGTGATCTTTACATGTATAGAATAATTTCAAGTGTTGAAGTTGTTTTTTTAAGTGTTGGAAACCCTAGTTTTGTTAGAAAACATAGCTTGATCAAAAGGTGTTTTGATTAAGTTTTGTTAAGGCCAATGAAGGGAAAGAAATTTTAAGGGCATAACTCTCTATAAAGGATCCTAATTTGGGTCTTTAAAGTTTCAAATAGTTTAAACACAATTTCAAAAAAGCATGGACATGTGGTATATTTTCATGTGAATTTTATTTTATCCATGTTTGCTCAATTCATAAATCCTTAGCATGCAACATTACATTTAATGTTTTTAGTGCACTTTGCATGCTAGAAACTTACACTATATAGATGTCATTATATTATTTTTCTTTTCCTATATAAATATACATAACCACTTTCTTCAGTGAGAATATTCGTACCCATAAAGAAATGAAGTCTGTCCCTTTTATTCTTGGATTTTGTTATCTTTTAATCATTTGCAAACATAATCGTATACACATGCTCTCCTCTCATTAACTGTCTATAAAAGTCTTTTAGTAAATCATAGGACGTTACTGTCATTGAGATAATACTTGATTATATACACCAATAAACATTCTTGATTGACGATGGGGTCGGGTGGTCAAAATTGGATGACCTTGGACCTTGACGATATATCACAAGTCTTACAAAGGTTCGTGAAGGGTATAATCGACCACTGAAAGGAAGTAATATCCCCCGAATAATAGGCATAATAGTCGATCTTAAATATAAAGTCTTTGTGAATAATCTGAGATGTGTCTTCATTGTTCTTGTTCTCACATGCTGATGTAACCCATAGAGGCTTCTACTTGAGTATCATAGTAGAAAGTCTCAAAACTGCACTGTATGATAGGCTCGACTAGACAAATTCTGTTGAACAATGGGCCTGGGTTTTTGGATTGGGCTTCTGTAAATTAACCAAATATCAAAACCCCCAGTTTTTAATTAAAAGAAAATTTTTATTAAAATCTTAAAACTTTTCTCAGCAACTGTCTTTTAATTACGACCATTCGCATTCTGCCACCACTTTAATTACCTATAAAAGACGAAACCGTCATTCGATATGTCTGTTCCTCATCGGACACCTCAATTGAAAAGATCGGTATTCCTGGGGCCATATTAATCTGTTTAAAAAAGTGAGTCATATTAATTTTAAAATTAAAAAGATTTAACTTTTGATATTTCAAAGATCTGATGCGTGGTAACTCTCTGTCCGTCAGATTTGGTTATGATTAGAGTTTTTCAAACTACTCGCCTCTCACTTTTTGTCTCTATAAATATTGCCCTTTTTTTGCTTTGGCTCTTTTTCTTATTCTTTATCTGCAACGATAACTTTCTCAAATATTTCAATGCTCTTTGCAACCTTTCCAGCAACTTCAACGAACGTTCTTCAATATTTAATCTTCGAATTCTACATCATCATCATAAGTAAGTTCCTTTATAGATAGCTATCGTTATTAGTTATTTATTTTTTTACATTATCCAATAGCATGTGGTAACTATTGTTAAAGGTTAGAATGTACATATCCACTGTAGTTTTTTGGTTAATTATGGTCAATAATGTAGGTATTGATTTATATCCCTAAATATGTAGGGAGTAATTCTAAAAATAGTATAGATATATAGTTGTAAAAAGAAGAATATAGATCTTGTTTTAATCTTAGACAATAATATATTTCTAAGACGTATAGATGTATAGATATTTCTAAGATGTCAATGACCCTAAAGCAGCCATATTAACCTTTATCCTATATTTCTTAGGCAGAAATGGCTTCTGTATCCAGCTCCACTTTCTCTACATCAGAGGTTGCTTTTGGGCAAAATAATTAAAGGCAAGAACTAACATTAGTGACTAGCCTACCGTTGATTTTAGAGGCCCAATCACCATACGAATATGACTGGTTCGCCTCGTCGGTAGTTGAAAAAAACTTGAAAGCTTATTAAAAATGTTTTAGACTTTCATAGGACATATACGTCCAAGTCTTTGAGGCCAATGAAAGGCCAAGTTTTCCTCTAAATGGTGAAGTTACCTTCAACAAGAAGCTCTTCGAACAAGGGATTAGATTACCATTCTAGGGATATTTTTGCAAGATTTTTGCTTCTCTTAAGATAGCACCTTATCAGTTAAACCTCAACAGTTAAATGACACTATCAGGTTTATTTGTGTTGTGGAGCCAAATATCAAATGCCCCACCCTCTATAGAGAAATAGAGCACTTATTTGTGCTTAAAAGGAATCCGAAAAGAACCCTGGGTGGTATTACCTTCAAGCACAGCCTTAGAAACCAAACCCAATAAAGAGGAACTCCACCTACAATAAGAACTAGAAGAGCAAATAATTTTTATAGGTGGGAACTAAAACTTGAAGCCCGATATCCCTATTTTAAGAATTTTTGGTGAGGCTATAGTAGGGTGGATAGAAGGTTATCAGGATGGCATGGTCTCAAACACAAGATCAGAAGGTCCTACTATCCAAGATGAGCCTTTTCATTTCAGGTTTGGTCAAGAATATCCTGAGCAAAAAGCTCGTTAACCTTCATAAAATTAACTCTGCTAGGGGTAGATATTTACCTTATTAGTTTTTAGTTGTTGCGTGTGTACACATACATATATGTTTGTGACCACTTTACTTATTTTTTTCTTCAAGACCAATGGCAATAAGAAAACCAACTACAAATCCCCTCACCACTCTGAGCAAGATCACATGAAGAAGAAACTCAAAACTTTCACAAGGCCACCTTAAGAAAAAGAACAGCCAGTGGCAGCAGTAAGTGGCCTCGTGCTTAGAAGGTGTCAAGACTATTGACTATCTTAAACTTTGACTCTGGATCCACCCCCAATGAATAAAGACAAGGGAAAAAGGGCGAGGACCAAGGCTCCCCTAACACAACAGGAGTCAAAGAAGAAAAGAACTACTATCCTGAGAATAACTATTGAGGAGAGTCTCACACAATCGATAGAGGTCCCCGAGCTTTGCCTAGAAGATATCAGCAAGGATAAGAGAAAGCACTTCTCCCATATTCTTAGGTTAATGAGTGATGCTAGAAGGTATGTTTCTCCCAATGTCTCTCAAAGATTAGAGTTTTAGGACGATCAGGAAGCTATTGAATTCATCTATTAGTAGAGGCTAAAGGTAGGCATTTAACTTAGTTTTTGAAGGTTCTTTTTCTGTAATATTCTGACTATTTATTTTGGTGTAGGCTATTTAGTGAATGAAGCTCCAGTAAAATATGAGGAACGAGGAATTTGAAAAGTTCAAGAAGTTGAAGGACCAGAATGAATAGGCCTTGAAAAGAGTTGAAGAGGTGAAGGCCCTCTTGACAGTCAAGAAGACAAAACTTGAGATTAAAGAGGGAGAATGGGCTAAGAAAAAAGAGGGACTAGAGATCCAAGTGGCTGCCTCAAAGTTAAAACAGACAAGATTAGGTAGCCAGATTGAAAACCTAAGGTCTCAGTTGTTATAGTCAGAATCTGAGCTGAAAATTATAAAGAAGATGATAGTTGGGGACCTCATAAGAGTAGAAGAGGTAGCTAATAATACTGTTGATGCTCGGGTGGATAAGGCTATTAATATGACCTGCCAGACTTTCAATTCTCAATATTTAAATCTTGACCTTGACTAGCTATACAAGGTCCTTAGAAGAGAAGTGACTGACTTCAGGGATGCAGCCACTATTACATCCAACCAAGTCCTTTCTACCGACCCTGCTATTAAGACCATAACCATCAACCCTCAAGCTACCCAAAATGAAACCCTAGCTAAATAGATTGTAGCTATCACCACCGAGCAGAGCTCCAAGTCTCAAGAAGATAAAAGGGACACCATTCATGTAAAGACTTAGGCTCTGTCTTACTCTTGTAATTTTTTCTTTCTTTTTTACCATTGTAGAAAAGAACAAGTTATAATAAAGTACTCTCCTTTTCATATTAAGTTTACCATCTGTTTTTATACTTAGATAAATATCTTCTTCATGAATACCTCTTTGTACTTGTACAAACTTAAAACATATTAAGTAATAAAAGTTATTCAAACGTGTAACTTAATATCAAAATACTTAATTGAGATAAGGTACTTAGAAAATATTTCACTAAATGTAGAGGTCAGTTTAGTATCAACTAATAACAGAGTAGTTAACTAAGATAAAGTACTCAAAAAATATTTTACTGAATGTAGAGGGCAGGTCAACTTTAATCAATGTCAGAGTAGTTAACTGATATAAAAGACAAATAATTAATTCATAACCAAAGCAGTCACATTAATTTTTACTGACCTCATTAATTGTATATATGAATTGCCTTTGAAACAGATAAGAAATAATGAACTCATCTGATTATTGACCTATTTAAGAATAACAGAGATGTAAAATAGAGTCATATTATTATAGGTCTAGGGTCGGGGACTATATAGTCAAGCAATAAACAAGACGTTTCAATAAGTAGCTTCAAAAATCACAAGTTTAACAAGTAACTTCAAAGATCACGAGTAACTTTAACAAATAACTTTAAAAATCGCAAGTAGCTTCAACAGGTAGCTCAAACAATTAGCTTCCACAAGTAGCTTAAACAAATAACTTCTACAAGTAAAGAAGAGTGTGCGATAATTAAGAAAATGTGGAGACTGAGTATACACAAAGTACTTCAAAGAATAATAAAATTTTATCTCTTCAAGGAATGGGGGTATAGGATATTATTTCTGATCACGGATAATAAAATTTTAACTTTTCAGCATTCTAGGACTTTTTGACTCGTGCACCACTTGGGGTCTCTAATTTATAGACCTCAGGTCAGGGAACTTGAGTGATCTTGTACGTTCTTTCCCAGTTGACACTAAGAACTTCTTTACTAGGGAGTTTAGTATTAAGCGTGACCAGTTTGTGGACTAAGCCTCCTCTTTGGAAGGTGCGATGTTTGACCACCCACTACCTGAGCCAACATTAAGACTAGCCCTTTTTCATTGGTCCAGGTCAAACCTTGTTCCTCGTCCGTTTAATATGTAGACACCTGATATAAGGGTCAGGGCTTAAGCTCAACTTCATAATTGTTGATGCAAGAAATTGACCTCTTCTTCAACCTCGGGTACCAGCATCTTCTTTAACTAAACTCATTGTATCTCTTGACTACAAAACACAGAAAATTCTTAGGGCTAAAATCAATTTCCTGACGAAAACCCTTTGATACTTAAATTAACAAAGATTTTACTTAATATTGAGAGAAAATTCAAAGAGCACGAAGAAAGTTAAGAGAGAGAAAGTTATCAAAAAGATGTGATAATATTCATACCCATGAAAGAATGAAGTCTGTCCCTTTTATCTTGGGATTTTTTTAATCTTTTGATCATTTATAACCATAACCATTGATACGTGTTCTCCTCTCATTAGCTCTCTATAAAAGTTTGTTATATAAATTATAGGACGTTACTATTATAGAGATAATACTTGATTACGTGTGCCAATGAACATTCTTGATTGATGATGGGGTTGAGTGATTGAAACTGGACGACCTTGGACCTCGACAATATATCATGAGTCTTACACAGGTATAACCTATAAAAAGAAGTAAGAGACCTCAGATAATAGGTATAACAGTAGGTCTCAGATATAAAGTATCTATGAATAATCTGAGACGTGTTTTCATTATTCATGATTTTAGATGCTGATGTAACCTATAGAGACTTCTACTTGAGTGCCATAGTAGAAGGTCTCAGAACTGTAATGTATAATAGGCTCAAAAGGGTAAATTCTACCGAACGATGGGCCTGAGTTTTTAGACTAGGCTTTGATAAATTATCCAGATAGTAATAAAAGAGAACTTGGAGAGACGTAAAGTAACAATGTCAATTTTGTTTTTATTCCAAGTGATACAGTAATTATAAAAGGCAATTTTGATAAATTTTGATAAATTTGGATACCTTGAAGAGAAAACCTATCTCAGGAATAATACTTCTTAAGCATCTCCACATTTCAAGCTTTTTTAGTAATGCTACCATTTAGCCTAGACAATTGATATACTCTTAGTCTCACTGCCTGAATCAATTGGTAGGTGTCTTCCCAATTAGCACCCATGAATTCCTTCAGTAGACACCCTAGTATTGAGGGTAATTCTTTTGAGCACTAAATCCTTTTTCCTAAAGGATTGAGGTTTTACCTTTTGTTATACACTCAAGATACCATCTATTGGTACGCAACCATCTTTATTAAGGTGCGATATCTTGCCTTTTTATATGAGCTGAACTCGAGACTATGATTTTCTGGTTCTCTTTCTCATTAAAACATAGAGTACGAAAAGTTAGAGCGTCCATTTTGACAAGGATCACTGCCTCAAACCCGTAAGCCAGTAAATATGAGGTCTTCCCAATGACAGTCTTGGTTGTTGTTCAATAACCTCATAACACTTCTTGAAGTTCATCTATCCAGCACCCTTTTGTTTCCCCAACTTCTTTTTTAACAACTTCTTAATTGTTTTGCTAGCGGCTTCAACTTGCACATTCATTTTGGAGTGGGCAGGTGATACAAGCCTCAAGTCAATGTTTCAATTTTGATAGAAGTCCTTGATTCCCCTGTTGTCAAACTATTTTCTATTATTAGCTGTTAGCATGTTGGGGATGCCATGTCGATAGAGGATATTCTTTTGGATGAATGTGATTGTATTTTTCTCTATGATTTTGGATAAAGGCTCCACCTCTACCCATTTGTTAAAATAGTCAATAGCCACAATAGTGTATTTCGCTTAGACACTGGCAGTACGAAAGGGCCTATAAAATCTAGTCTCTATTGTGCAAATGGCTACAGGCTCAGCAAGGTCATCAGATTTTTCAGAAGTTATCACAGAGCATCCCCGTAGATTTGATAGGCATGACACTTACGGACTAGATTTTAGGCATTTTATTTCATTGTCAGTCAAAAATATTACTACCTCAACACTCGATGCATTAAGTTTTTGCTACTATTATAGTTTCCATAAGATCCTTGATATATCTCCTTCAGCACCTCCCTTGCTTGACGGGGCTTGACACATCTTAGATAAGAGATACTGACTCTCCGTTTGTAGAGAGTATTTTCTATCACCATAAACCTAGCGATAGTATGCCTCCTTTGATATATTTATATATCAGGTTCATCTAGGTTATCTATTCCTCTTGAACAAGTATTACTTCATCGCACAAAGGTAAGTCAATATTCTTATAGACCAAGGTTTACATCAGATTACCTTCAGGATGGTTTCAGTGAAGGCTGAAGCAAGTTTAGACAAAGCATTGATCTGAAGGTTCTCAAATCAGGAAATTTTTTGCATCTTCACCTTGTTAAACTGGTCGATCGATTAGAGAGTCCTCAGAAGGTAAGCCTTCATATTTTCTTCTCGATCTTGGTACATCCCATTTATCAAGTTTACCAAGAGCTGTGAGTCATTGCTTATTGAGAGGGCTTGTACCCTAATCTCCTTTGCTACTTTTAATCCTGCCAATAAAGCTTCATATTCTACCTCATTCTTAGTTGTAGAAAAAGTAAATCTAAGAACATACATAACCTCTTCTCCTTCTAAACCAATTAAAATAACTCCAGCTCCGCAGTCATTGGTGTTTATCGACCTATCAATCAATAAATGCAAGGGGGTGGAAGACTTTCTAAACTGGACTAGTCTACCACTATCACATTTGATTGATTCATCAAGGGTCTCAAAACAATCAGAGTTTCTGACATCGTCAACTCGACAACAAAATTAACAAGTACCAGTCCTTTAATTGCTTTACGTGGTCAAAATTCAATGTCAAACTCATTGACTTTTACTGACCACTTGATAAGCCTCCCTAACAGGTCGGGACGATTGGTCTGTGAGTACCGTAATAGAATAGGCTTGGAAATGAGGCTGCAACTTTTGAGCCACAACCACGAGAGCTAAGGTTGATTTTTTGGCCATCGAGTAGTGAGTCTCAATGTCCAACAACACCTTGCTAGTATAGTAGATGTGCCTTTGAACCTTGTGGGGGTCTTCCTTTACTAGCACTGAGTTGACTGTATATTCACTGACCGTAAGGTAGAGATACAAAGTCTCCTTTGGTAAGAGACTGATCAATTGTGAGATGGAGTTCACATAACTCTTAAGCTGCTAAAACGAGCTCTCGCACTCCTTGTTCAACTTCATACCTTTGCCTTTTCTCACAGCCATGAAAAAAGAAAAACATTTGTCAATAAATTTTGAGATGAAACAACTAAAGACTATTAATTTTTCAATCAAGCTCTACAACTCATTTAGAGTTTTAAGAGTCCTCAAGTCTATTATAGCTTGAATCTTCTTCAGGTTCATCACTTGAAAACGCACCATAATCAATTTCTGGTAGGGTTATCACCTATAGTTATAGGCAACTATACTGACCCCATAAGGATAATACAAGAATTCTCGAATTTATACAACGTTAAGTCAACTTAAGACAACTCCAGATCATCTATCCCCAGTGAATCTAGGGTGTCCTTGAATATAATATCCGTTGAGCTACCTGCATCGATCAAAATCTGGCTGACCTACTTGGACGCGATTGCCATAGCTACCACCAATGCGTCATCATGTAGATAATGAACCTCGACCTCACCTTTATCAATAAACATGATTAGGATAGATGCTACTCTGGGTCTCTTATTGGCTCGCACATTCATTACATGGACGTTCAATAAGTGGCTTGGTAGAGAATAACATGCATAATTCTTACGAACATTATTCAATAACATTGCCAAGGTGGGACCCCTTGATATAACCAAAGTACCCTGGTCAAGTCTCGGGTTATCTCCTTCTTTATAATGCTGTCTTGACCATGAAGGACCCTATTAAAATTTTGTAATATAATTCATGAGATAGTTGTTTCTGATTAATACCTCGATATGACCTCGCAGGTCCTCACACTAATCAATCGTGTGGTCGTGCTCTTTATAAAATTTATAAAATTTATCTCTGTCTCTTCGTGGTGTATTTTGCTACTGCTCCCTCTTGACTGGTATAGCATAACTCTCCTCCTTCATTCTCCAGAGTATTTCCCCCTTGATCTCGATCTTATCAGGCAATTCAAATTTAGTAGCCTTATAGATGTCTATCGATCATCGATAAATAGTATACCAAGCCCTTTCTATTCTCAAACATCTCTTTAATCCCTCCAATACGAAAGGGTGATGGTATGCTCCCAATACCATGACTCCATATCGGATTGCTCTCTCGGCTAATACTCATCTCAGATTGCTTGCTGCAGCACCAAACACTGCATCCTGTCCATAGTTAGACTCATAAAAGACACATAAACTACGAATCTGACGAACTGGGATTTTTTCCATTTTTACATTAGGCTGAACATTGAGAGTGAAG
>JAVXUL010164039.1:0-13192 GCA_035590515.1 Trichilia minutiflora | reverse complement strand
TTCACAATTACTGTTTAATTGATCTTATAGCCTTCAAAATTATCTATTTAGTAATATGTCTAATTCATATTAGTGAGGACAAAAGTATGAACCACACACATGAGAAGTGTAAACTTTATTATACTGTTTTGACGAATTAGAAATATAAGTTTAAAGGAACAGAAACTGAGAAGAAGATCTTTAAATTTTCTTCACTGAAACAAACAAACAAAAATTCTCAGGAAATCAGATTTTTTCTTGCAAGATTCCTCTTGCTCAATTCTTCTTTGGCTCTTGGTTGTCCAATTTCTTTCTGTTTTACCCTTCTGTACTGATCCGGGAACAACTTGTATCTCTAATTTTTTTTCTTGATCCCTATTATTTCTTGGTTGACTTCAAGTTTATCCTCCGGATTTTATTGTCTAGTTCTTTGCTGACTTTGATCATTGAATCAGGCATTAGATTCTTTGATCAAGACAATCAAGAAGTGTGATTATTTTGTTCCTCTTCTAAGTGGTCTCTCAAAAGGTAATAATGTATACAATAAGTTGTTCAAGCCATATTTTGACCTAAAGGTCAATAAGAAAGTTGTTAAACATTCTTTTCTTTCAGTGTTAGTTTCCACTCAGAGGCGCCACTTTGAGCAAGCAAAAGTTGCAGTTCCTGTTGTTCTTAAGGTTTTGAAGACTGTGTCTTCAGACTCGGATGATGGAAATACAGAACTTCAGCATTTGTTCGACCAAGCTATAAGCATTGCCAAATCTATCCGTGCACTTTGCTTTAAATTGGTTTTGAATCTTTGATGTTTCTCTTTCTTTTGCTTTTTTAAAGATTGGTGCACTTTCTATCTGATTATTATGACCTTTTGATCTTATTCATGACAGGAGGGCAAAACAAATGAGAAACTTCGTGCTCTACTTGGTCTATATGTTCTCCAAATTATGGTTGAATCTCCTCTGTTGTCTGAGCTTCTTTACATTTTATTTAATGTCTGCATATGCCTAAGATACACTTATTATGCTCAGGTGCTTTTTTCTGTCAGCTTGGATTGTAATACCACAAGTTGCATCCCTTTGGTGTCACAGTTATCAAGCTTCTTCTCATGTTGTCATTTATCTTATATTGGTTTAATTACTGGGTCAGATATTGACGCTATGACTAGCTTAGTTGTTGGAGGTAAATTCTCAGAGGTTGCCATAGTTACACCACCCTTTGTGGCTACATAGATAAATTTTGATGAGTTTAAACGGTATGCTCATATTTTTTGTGATGTGTCCAGAAGATGAAGATGAAGATGATTATATGAGTTGTCGATCATATGTAGAACAAGGTGCATGTATTTCAGGTTTGTGTTTGCATATACCAATTTTCCTCTTTCTTCTTATTTTTCCAAATATAATTTTCTTCATTCTAGTTTTTTGATTAATTGAATACTTTTCATTTGCTTTATTGATGCAGTGATTTGGGGCCATATCTCTGACCATGTTGCTCAGTCTGCTGCTGAGAACTTGACTGCTGTCAAGGATGAACTTCAAAGTAATCAGACAAAAAGATGGCAAGCCATCAGCATGTTAAAGCACATTTTTTCTTCTGGAAAGTTGTCTTGGAAATTCAAGGAACATGCCATCAATTTCTTACTTCACATAACAGATGGAAATCTTTCTCAGAAAAACAATGGTGACCCCAGTGATTTCTCTTTTTATATGCCAAGTGTCTTTGCAACTTTGCAGGTAATCTCTCTCATCTGTGTTTGTTTGTGCCATATCTGTTCATTCCCTCTGTTGTGATAGTTTTAAAAATAAAATTTCAGGCTGTTATAATGGTCATCATGTATACAGCAAGTTCAGCACAGAGGAAAAATGCTTTTGATGCATTTAAAAGGGTGAGTTTTGTCGTATTTAGATGGTGCAAAAGTTTTAAGTAATCTACATATGAGTTCTTTTGTAGCTTTCTCAGATGTGGTTTTTTATTACCGGTTCTTCAACTTTTTATCATGAAGATTTTCGAGTTGAATTTATCATTACCTTCTTGTGTTGAGTTATCCAGTTTTCTAGAAGTATTATAATGCATACATCAGTTTACCACATAAACCAGGTGCTTGCTGAGGTTCCATGTTCTGAGAAGCGTGACTTTTTAAAAGCTATGATAACTAATTGCGACTCTCCCTCTATGGTAAATTTCAATTTTGTTTGCACGATTAACCAAATTGTATTTATGTTTTTCGAAGTAGTTGTTACAACTTAATATAGGTTGCAATTCTTCTAGATCTTGTTAGACAGGAAGTCCTTAAGGAAAGCAGTGAAAGAATATCACCAGGAAAAGAGGAAATCCCGCAAAGTGAATATAAAGCATGTCCAAATACATTGTTTTGGCCTGCAGTTGTCCTCGAATTGGTGGATTTAATTTTGAAGCCCACAAAGGGAGGACCCCCTCCCCTTCCAGAGCATGGTGATGCGGTACATCTTTCTCTTCTTCAATTTCTTTTGATTTTACCTTTTCTGTTTTACATGCTATGCTATTTCATTGTTTTAACATGTCTTTCTGTTAAGATTTTGTTCTAGTAAACTAAGAAGCCCACACTCCTCAGAAAACTAACTTCACACCTCAGTGCGATGCAAGTAAATGTGTCGACATGGGAAGAAATTAATTAATTCATCTTAATGTTATGATTTTAGTTTATTTATGAACTCCTAACTAACCTGATCCTTATTATTGAGATTTTTTTTTGTTACTTGACAACCAAGAGTTAATTTTTTTTCCACATATCTTGCATTACATCTTAAATGATGTTAAAACTTAGAACATTCTCCATCTTTTAATTGTATAGAAAGTAATACATCTCAAAATGCTGAATGGGTCCTTAATCAAAATTTTTTCCCTTTCTGTTTGTATAACGTGTCTGGTGTGATGGTTTACAGGTTCTATCTGCACTCAACCTTTACAGATTTATCTTGCTAATGAAGTCAAAAGGTAAATTGAAATCACTGATTTTGAAACTAAGAAAATATAAAGTTTTCTGATCCTGTTGTTGCTTACATATTTCTGCCGGAGTATTTTCAGAAACCACCCTGAGGTTTGGGAAACTGTCAGTTTGTTGTAAGGTTTGAGGAAATTATCACTTACAACTTTACTGTTGGCTTTCTCCCCTACTGTTATTATTATCCTTATAACTCTGTCAGTAAAGTAGGCATTTTGGTAACATAACTTTACTCTTTTTATTTCTAATTTCATCAAAAATACGTCCTGGAACAATATTATGATAGGTAAAGCCAGGGTTTTTTATGTCTTTCGTTCACAAGTTGAAGGTGTTTACATCTTTCATTCACAATGGATTTTTGTTTCTTTAATTTTTGTTTTTCTTTCTTTTCCCAAAAATCTTTAAGAATTTGTGAATTTTATAAAACTTAAGTTTTCAAAAAAAAAAAAAATTTATTAAGGAAAAATACCAGTAATAATTTTTTGTCTGTCCTCTCCTTGTTTGGCTTTAAACAGGGATATTATCTCTTATTCAATATATTTTAAATGAGAAACTAATAGATAAAATAAGTATAAAGGAATTAGATTGGATTCATAATATGCATGTGGAATTTTTGTTATGAAGTATGAAGATTAGTGTTTGGCAAATTCAGTTTTAAAAATTTTGAATTTTTAGTTTGATGGTTAATTTATTATTAATATTATAATTTATGGCTTATTGTTTGTTTGTTTTTTAATTTGAAGGCAACAGCTAGGGAAATGTTTGTACTTTTGTCATTTAGGGTTAGTCAACAAACGGTCCAGGAGAGAAAAGTGATCATTCCTCAAACCTTGCTGTAAACTGAAAGTTTTTCAAACCTCAGGGGAGGTATCTGAAAAAACTCCTATTTCTGCCTATACTTTTTTTCACTATTTTGTTTTGTATCCCTTTTTGTGATATTGATGTCAATGATTAAACCCTGTTAAGTTTAGTTTTCAAATCAGTTTGATGACATTAGTGCGAGAATAGTAAACCCTTACCTTATTTCATGGGAAAAACTTTTTCCTTTAATCAGCAGATTACATTTAGAAATACTTTTTTTTTTTAGATGTCTTGATATTACAAAGTTAAAAGAATTGTTTGACATTATGCCTATTGGATGTTCATATTTTTGACATGGAACAGAGGAAACCAACAATACAGTGTTGTCAAAGAGCAATTTGCAGAAGGCTTACAATGAATGGCTTCTGCCTCTTCGAACCCTAGTGACAAGCATTGTGACAGAGAACAAGAACGACTACGATCAATTTGCAGTTGAAACAGTATGTGCACTAAACCCAATCGAATTAGTTTTGTACCGATGTATTGAACTTGTTGAAGACAAGTTGAAACATGCAACATAACTTCTCTCTTGCATGTTTGATTAGTGATGCTTGAAGTGCTTATGTTGTCACGGTATATATGGTTGATTTTTGTATTAATTTTATAATCTTTTATAACATTACACTTCTTATATGTAGGGGGTAATAGTATTGTTGTGGATTAGAGGATTGCCGTGTATGCTAGTAATAGTATTATTGTGGATTAGAGGATTACTGTGTTCACAAATTCTTATAAAAATCAACGTGTTGTAAGAATGAAAGAAAATAAATCAGATGTGACAACCATATAATATTATCACATCAATTTATAGGATTTGTATTACTAGTATTAATCTTTATATTAATTTTTGATATTAATGTAAACCCTTTTTACCAGGGCATTTCCGCATGATGAGCTAGTTTTCTTGGTTCTTTAATTTGTTGGAGAATTTAGAAGGGTCCATTTGCTTGCTTGGGCTTTGTTATCATTGTTGTATTGCTTTTCAGCCCCTCCATTTTATTTTCAGACCTCGCCTTGTTTAACTTAACGTCTAGTCATCGAAAGTTTTAATAATAATTTTGTGGTTTGAAATCTGAATTAATGAAAAAGAGCATTGAAATAGTAACTCTCTTTCTGTAACTTTCTTCGTTTTTGAATATTTAATTTTACGCATTGTAATTATTTTGTCTAACATAATTTATAGAAGTATGAATGAAGATGTCAAAAACATGACCATTCGGCTTCTGTTGGTTTTCTTTTAAACTGATGCTTTTTCCCCCCGGTTGATACCATCATCAACGTTGCCCTCGAAAGTACATTCTGATCTCAAGATCAAGTTTTTAACTTTATAATTTGGATTTTGTTAACAAATACATCTAATACTTTTATATTTGATAATTGTTAAGATTTTTATATTTTTAATAAATTATATTTTTTAAAAATATATTAAAATATATTATTAATTATTGTATTAAATATAAAATTATTATAAATAATAAATATAAAAATTTTAACAAATAACACACATTTATTAGCAAAATTTTATAATTTTCTCGGTTGTAATTGGGTGAGGGAGTTTTCTAAAACAAAAAATTATAATTTTATATAACCAGAGGTCAGTTTTCATTTCCTAGCCAATGAAAGACAGTCAGTCCTTTACATGAAATATTATATTCTTGGGAATCAACCATAATTGACCACTATTTATATTTGTTATTAAAAAATACCCACCCTCTAAATTTTTATTCAAAAATATTCACATTTAAATTTTTTGGATAAAATTATTTTTTAATTTTAAAATTAATGTACCCTTTTTTTTTTACTGTTTACTAACTTACTAGGGAGTGAAAACCCATTCTCTAATAAGTTGAAAAAATTTTTACTATTTATTAGCTTATTAGGGAATGGGCTTCCACTCCCTAATAAACTTAAAAAATTTGGTATGCTTCTTACTAGGGAGTGGGCTTTCACTCCTTAGTAAGCTTACTAGGGAGTCCCACTCCCTAGTAAACTTACTATAAAATGGGAGCTCACTCCCTAGTAAATTAAAATTTTTACACAATTTTAACTTAAACGTAAATTTTATATTTGAGGATAATTTTATTCAAAAAAAATTTAAAATAGATATTTTTAAATAAAATTACGAAGGATGGATATTTTTGAATAACAATTATAAATAATAGTTATTTTTGATTAAATCCTATATTTTTCTTGTGTTTCTTTAACCCTTGATTGGATCCATTTCGAATATGCCTTAGCCTTACTACTTTTTAACTGACAATAATTAGCTTCTCTATGATCTATCCTCCGGTCTACTAAAGCAAAATTCTGACACCACCTCGTCATGTGGTAATTTCGGAGCGGGATGTGATTTTTTTCCACTGTATCTGACTTATGTACAAGACTGCCGCGCAATCAAAGATACGGTTATATCTTTTCATTGTTGAAAAGTCTTTTTGTTGTTTTTATAAATTTTCGCTGGGTGAAAGACATTCACTGCGATATAGTTTTTAAAAATAATAAATACCCACAAAAAATAATTATAGTAAAAATTTTGTTTAATAATAATATACTTTATCCGTTAAATTTAAATTTTTTATTATCCGCCATTAAATTCTTATTCTTTCTTCTTCTTGCTAAGGACAAATAAAAAATATATAAGAATTTAATAAATAAAAAATATTAATCACTAATATGAGAAATTTTATCACAAATATTTTGTTAGAAGATGTTCATTATTTCTCAAAACCGAGTAAATGTCTCTCTCAGTTCTCATTATTAAAAAACTTTCCATTTTTCAGGTCTCATTATTTAAAAATCTTTTTATTTTTTTAATTATAATCTTAACCCTTTCACACGACTTTTTTATTATAATTTTAATTCTTTGTATAACAATAATTTTTTAAAAAATTACTGTCCAATTAATTGCAATATAATATACCCTAATTTTTTTTTAATTTTGAAACAATACAAATTCTATTACGATTGTATTTTTTTATATGCTTAAAAAATTTTAATTATCAAATTCGAAATCAGTACTTAATAGTCGTGCAATGAGAACGATAATTTAATAAAATTTTAAGATTTGATCTCTTAAATATTTTAATATTTTAATAGTAAAAAAATTCTAATAATTCAAATTCAATACTGATATTAAACAATCATCCGACTAATCTTTTATTACTATACCATCATAACAAGGTTGTATTACTATTGCTTTACTCTATTCTTATCAAGGCTGCAATGTTTGTACAATCACAACATTTCAATTGTTGAATTGCACTTGTGTAATCCAACAGTCATCTTCCAAAGTAAAAGTGAAAGATTTTTTTTTTAAATATACTTTAAGAAAAATAGAGATTGACAGAACCAAATTATAAAATTGGTTTAAAGAAGCTTGAGCATAATTGTCCAACAACTGTTTTACGTTCAAAGAACGAGAAAGTTATTTCTACATATTTCCGAAACAAGAAGTAATGAGGGCTTACCCCAAAGAATTTCGGAGGAATTAGGAACTAGAAACAGCATAAGAATCTAATCTCTTCTGTCTACTGGCTAGGATATCTCTACAACGACCCTCAGGACCTTCCTCTCGGCAGGTCAACTTCTCCCTCCCAAGAAATTTGCAATTGGAGAAAAAGTTTTTGAGTCATATACTTGTGGTATTTGTCAAAGATACAATGCTTACATCCGGGGATAGCCCTCGGCCATTTCATCGGCAGTAAGCATGGAGGCCATTCTGCAATATCATAGCCATGTCGTGGTGAGTAGACAATCAGTTAACATGTTTTCTTCAACTCATACCGAATAAAGTTTCAGAGCTTGAATCATCCTCGGATGGCATCATATTTAGATCAGGTAGCAAGCATAGGCTATTGCGGGCTGGAACAACCTCGTGTGCCTCACAAGACTCCGAGTGTTGAAGATCAACAACAGTGGTATGGGACGGCAAGGCTGAAGATGTATGTTCAAGAGAAGAGACTGCTCGATCAAGGACATGAGTTGAAATTGCTTTCTCGGCTTCACTATCTGTTTCGCTTGAGTCCCTTCCAGAATCTAATCCCAAATCAAGCTGCAAAATAGATCATTAAAGTCAACAATAGCCGCCAACAAAACTAGAAACGCAAAGATTATTTTTTGGTGGTGGGAAGGCGCAATAGGAAAATTACCTTAATTCTTTTCAAGTTCTCATTTCTAGCACTCTGTATCTTAAAGGTAGTACGCAAGGCCTCTAACTCCTGTCAAATGAATACAGATTAATATCAAACAAATGGAAACCATGGTTCAAACCGAAATTCATTGAAGCACTACGAATTATGATCGACAGTACCTTTTTCAAATGGATTCTCTCCTTCAAGAGCAGACCCTCTTCCTCTTTCAGTTCCGCAAATGTCTGGAACAAGTCAACGAATTTCAGGATTAGAATAAATCAAAATCTGTCAAAAAAATAGCTCAATACAGTATTAGACTTAGAAATACCATCCTAATCACATTAGATTTAACTAGTTGAGAAGAATATTATTATTTAAGAAACATTTGAAAAGGAACGTGCTTCCATGATGATCACAAAATTTACCTTTTTCCTTCTTGACGACCTCTTGGTGGTGTTGCTAGTGGTTTCATTTGTAGCAATACCCTGCAAGTATTTTATCATCCAACATACATTAGTAAACACACCAATATGCCGCTAACCAAATAATGAACTGATCCAACAAATCATACAATTAAATCATAGTGTAAAAAAACAAAATAACCAAAATTATACTAAAACTTCTGTCATAGAACACAGAAATGAATAAAAAGGCGCGCGCGCTCTCACACGGACCATAATTTCTACTGCATACAATTATGCAACTCCGAATCTTGATCATCTTTACAAGAACAGAGCAAATCACAGAGCCAATCCATGCCACGTAAACAGAACCCACTTACATTTCATTTCTATTAAAAAGAACGGCTAAACATACAAAGCGCTCCTATTGATAAACAAGAAAGTTTTGGGTTCCATTTAAAATTATTGTGTAGAAAATATATTCCAATTTTCGGCCTACAGACTTTTACCATCCAAAACTTTTCCACCAATATTGTCGTTACACGTTCATTATTAAAAATTAAATTGGCCCCGTCAACATCCATGCATTTAATCCTCCTCACCGAAGCAGAAACAAAAAAAGAAGAAAATGCTACAACCAGACCAGACACTACCAACGAAATTATCACCGTGCAACCTTAAACGCGCTAAAATTGGACAGCTGGCAGTTTGTTCATTATTGATGGTAGACAATTGACGCTCCTCCGTTGTGCACGCCGCCGTGCGGACCATTGATAGTTCGGTAATTTCACTCCACATAGCAAGACACGTGCTACCAAATGAGATATCAATTCTTTAAAGCTCACGTGACACACTCGCATGACCCTCTCTGCCATGACCGGCAGCTCAGCACAAGCTCGCCACACCCAATAGAAAAGTCAAAAAAACAGCCCCGTAAAGAAAAGTTGAACATCACCTCTACAAGCTGATTTAACAAATACTACGGCACCTCCCCACTTGATTATTACCTTTACACGCAACGACCAACCTATTTCTTTAAAAGAGTATCCGCAACTAAACGCAGAACCTATTATCAATCACGAATCATGACCCTCTCAACTCCGCCCCACTTTCCCATATAAACAGGGTCCAAGCAAGAAACCTGTATGACGATAATACCCTCACATTACGGAGTACGAAGTCAACAGTCAACAACTATTGACTTCAGAACGGTAATTTGGCCAAGAATGAACAAGGATCGTATTCGTATGTGGGAAGCTTCTTTGTTCGTAATGTGGGATTGAGCTCATGAATATATTTTCAATCTGACAAAATTGTCCTTTCTAGAAGGGAGGGCTGCCACCAGAATCTAAAACAGGAGCGAAGAGGGGCGACTTCGTCATTTTACGGCTCAACAAGAATGACAGGCGGCCGGAAAGAGGCGAGAAGAAAACGTGAGCCAATTTCAAATCAGCTGACCTCACATGAAGATAATATCCTAAAGTATGCAAGGGCATTTTCGTCTACGAACATGAAAATACACTTATCTACGAACCAGCCTTAAGGATAATCACCGTTGATCGCTAGATCAACTCCTGACTGTTTAACTGATTAAGAAGAGAAAATGAAAATCCTTCCAAATGGACAGATTTGGCCTTGTCAGTGCTGACTTGTATGTTCGTCGAGGATAGGTTATTGGGCGACGGAATCATCGTCTTAGAAGTTAGAAGCCACAACAAAAGACAAAAAAAAAAAAAAAAACTCGATCTCCGGAACTCCGTAGACTCATCAAACAAAAAGAAGAAAAGAGTCAATTAACAAGCTGTATGGCTCATTTTCGTCTAATCAAATAAGCTAGCACGTGTCACTATATCACACTCGACTACTCAGAAGATCGGGTCATTAGAAACCAGAAGGAGAAGAAAAGAGAGTAAGATAGATAGAGAAGGAAGAGGGAAAGAGAGATTACATTGGATCTGACAGTTTGGTGGCGGCTGGTTTCTTCGTCGGCTGTGGCTGAAGGAGATGCAGCGCCGCCGCTCCATGAAAGCGGAGTGGTAGGACTGGCCCTCATACTGCTCGCTGAATCTCCTTTAGTTCTCTGAGAAATGCCGTCACATCTTACAGACTTTGACCTTGGCTGCCGAATCCCCCATCTTAACGTCGCCACCGTAGATTTAGCCACCTGTGTCTTCGTCTGCTTCAACCTAACCAACAGCTCCACCACCACAGTGTCGTCCGACATCGCCGACCGAACCCATTCGTCCTTCACCATCGTCACCATATTCTATAAAAGCTCTCCAACCTTCTATAGACAGATATTTACAGAAAGAATAAAGATAGATAAGACGGCACTGCAGATATAGAGAGAAGAAGAGCTTGGAGGTGGCGAAGAATGTGAGAAAGAGAAAGTTATTAGGAAAAAGAAATTGATGGAAATGGATGTTGTGTGTTTATATACGAGGGTTGGTTTCTATGATTTCAGTTTTTTTTTTTAATTTTTAATTTTATTTTATTATTTTTTGTGCGGTTGGGTGATTCGGTTAATTGGTTTTGGCCTACTATTCCATTCTTCAGACAATTTCAGTCTAGTCCTATTCTTTTAAAAATTATATTTTAAATAATATATTTGTCATTTTTATCATTAAAATTTCAAATATAAAATTATAAGATATATTTAGTAATACTAACTTTAATAGAGTTTAATCATATTTTAATTAAAATTTAATATTTTTATTTTTATTTTTATTTTATAATAATAGATATAAAGTAAAAGTTAGAAACAGTAGCATGGCCACAATACTTAATGTAGATGCTATCTTTAATAAAACAATAATAATATTAAATAACTTATTTTTATTAGATTATATTCAATAAAAGAATTTTTTTTTCACATATTCCAAGTAATAAGAGTTGTGTTAAATCAATAATACTATACTATCATGCCTTTGTTTTGTGAAAGAAAGTAAAAAATTTACAAAGCACACACCTTAATTACCTTGTTTGTGTGAATTGAGCAAATTAAAAAGTGAAGTGATGTGTTATGCCTCAATATCGATTTACTTACATGATAATTATTGGGAATTTGAAAAATATATTTTAAAGATATATAAAATATTTAAAAATTTAATTATATTAAATTTTTAAATAATTTAATATATTTCAAAAATTTTAATAATACTAAAATCAAATACAAATTCTTATCTAATTTTAATATAATTCAAATCAAACGAAATCATTTTAAATATATACTCGATTTAGTAAAATAAAATATAAATAAAATTATTCAATAAATTATCATATTTATTTAATATAAATATTTTTAATAGACCATATATGCAATCATTTGAGTCTAGTATCTAATTCGTAAGGAAAACTCTTAATGATATTATTGGATCTATCACATGAATATACTATCCTAAAATATAAGAGAAAAAAAAAAGAATGAATAGTAAAAAATATTTAGTGAGTGAATAAAAAAATAATAAGTTAAAATTCTTATTTAAAATTATATTACTAAATGTCATATGGCATATAGAAAACAATTCTCATATCAAGATTAAGTTATCAAATATCAAATTTCAAAATAAAATTATAAATTACTCTGTGGTTTATTAGATTTTCTCCACAGAATAATCATCATCTTATAAAGTTGTTCTATAATCTATTAGATTTTCATCTCCAGGAAAATCCTTATCTCGTAGAACTGAGAGATAACAGTATATTAGATATTATTATGTCAAATATCCAGTGACTTGTTGAATTTTCATACATTAAACAATCCTCATCTCACTTAATATTATATTCAGTACTAGACAATACGGCTTAAATCAAAAGTAATAACTTAAAAATCAATCAATTATGACTCTCAAGGCCAAACCTATGAAAACTGGCATTCAAAACCAAATTTATGAAAATTGATGCTCACAACTATATCAATAACAAAATAAAAACATTAACTCTCTACTTATATTAATATTTTCAAAGTCATATTATAATACATATGTGCCTATATACCTTTCATCATTAAAATCTATGTCAAAACACTATAAATATGATTAACAAAATTAAATCAAATCGACCTTTGATCTCAATCATATAAATATATCAAATAGTGCCATAAAATATAATAAAATCAAATAAATTACCTTTATCGTACTAAAGCATATATCACCAAGCTTTTATAAAACAATTTATAAAAAATAAAATAAGAAAATCAAAATAGTTCACTTATAACTACTAGGCGATGAGTCGCTCTCTCGACAATTTTCTTGCGACGATTGTCGAATTACGTTGTTCACGCGTATAACAAATACACATATAATAAAATATTAATAATCATTTCTCATAATTATAATATGCCATATGTGAAAAGATGCCTAAAAATTCCTTGTTTGATATCAAAATCATTTACGGCTGTTCCAATTCAATTCATTACTTAAATTACCGAATTTTTCAAATTTTTGTCCAAATCAATTATATACCCAAACAAATAAAAATTTGTTATATTCATTCAACTATATTCTATCTTAATTTATCAAGATTATGCTAAATCAACGATTGCACATATATCCTTAATTGTACAATAATCGAACTTCATTATTTACTTTGCTTAAATTTTTAACTTTATAATTTTGATCATGAAACAACATACGCATATACTCTACTCTCTCAATGACATGAATAAATTTTGAATCGACTCACTTGACGATTAATTTAAAAGTTGCTTTAAAAAAAATATGCGAGTGACACGTGAAATGTCGTTAGGAAGAAACATGGTACCCTCTGTCCCAAGAATTTTAACCCCTCAGGAGAATGCAGTCTCCGATCCTAGGTAGTCGACCTCTTGGACGAATTCGCACCCC